>JAQQSZ010005236.1:0-13922 GCA_028646595.1 Phalanger gymnotis
TGGCTCCAACAGAAAATCAATCTTCAAGCTGTCTTCTCTCCTCTTATCAAGTTTCTGACGTCATCAAGCGCCACCTGAATGACCAGAGCCCATTGGTTCCCAAGTTGGCCCCTCCCCCTAGGACCCTGAGAGGCTCACATCCATATAGACTAGGTCAACACCCAACAGGGCATGGCTCTGGAGTCAACACCTCCCTCCAGCCAGACCCACCCTGGGCCCCACCTCAGTCATCAATCCACACCCACATAACTTCCACACCCAATAGGGCACTGGGCCTGGGGCTTAGCACCTAGCAAGGCTCAATGAAATACACGGAGTTACTCAAAGAAAACAAAGGCCATTTTGCTTACCAACACAGACTCAAATTCAGCACACCCAATACCAATGTCAATAGCTGACATTTACATAACGCTTTCCAAAAGTGGTGGTTATATTTTTTTGATCTTACATCACTTATATTTCCCAATACATCTCCCCTCCCCCCCAAAAAAGATATTTAAAGAACCAGTTCCAAAAAACAAATGAACACATTGACCAAGTCTGACATTACGTGTAGTGGTCTACTCATAGCTCTCTACCTCTGCAAAAAAAAAAAGAAAAGGAAAGACTTTCTCATCCCTTCTTTGTGCCCAGGTTTGATCATTTGACTTCAGCAACATTGAATTTTGATGCTTTTGTCATTCTTCTCATTTTCAATGTTGAAGTCATTGTGTATATGATTTTCCTCATTCAGCTCACTTCACTTTGTATCAATCACATGTTTCTGTGTTCATCATATTCAATGTTTCTTGGAGCATAGTAATATTATCTGACATTCATCTACCACAATTTGTTTGGCCACATATGTGTGTGATGCTTTTCTGGCAGTTTAAGGTTGGCAAAGTGCTTGATATCTGTTATTTCATTTTCTCCCTACAAAATTCATGTGAGAGATGTTATTCCCATTTTACAAGTGAGAAAACAGAGGTTGAATGTTTTCCCCATAGTCCCACAGCAAGTAAGTATAGAAGGTGAGATTTGAACCCAGGTTTCCCTGACTCAAAGTCCAACACTCTGCATTGTGCCACTGTAGCTCACAAAGCTTTTGTCCTCCCTACTTCCCTACTGGCTCCTTCCTTTGTTCCTATCTAATTCCATTTCTCCTCATTCACCAAATATAAGATATGGCATGGAGAGGTTCTGATCTGGGGAGTACCCGCAGTGAGAAGATGACAGATCAGTTAAAGCATTGAGGATTAAGACATATCCCAAGCTTTCTTTTTTTCTTGAATAGTTGCTGTTGTGCCCAAATAAGTTAGCTTGCAGGAACTTTTTCTAATAATGGAATCATTTGCCTTTGGTCTAATCCCATAAGACCTTCAGGCTCCAAGTCCATCACTCTTTATACAATAGCACATTTCCCTCCAACCACCCCATTCATCATGATCCGTTCCTCCAGATCTAGGTAAATTGATCCCTTAAAAAAAATTGATAGTTGGCACCAAACTTCTATCAGGATTTCAAATGAAACTCTTCAAAACAGAAAGTAATGAATGCTGAAAAACATTCCCATGTTTTAAATTAATAGATAAGAGTCTGGATAAATACGATTTATAGCTATTTTAGGAAACAGGGCAGTGATTTTAGTTTCCTATTCAATAAGCATTAATTAAGCACCTGCTGCATGGAGTACACTGTACCAGACACTATGGGAAATATGAGTATTAGATAAGGCATGTTTCCTGTCTTCAGGAAACTTATAGTCTAGTAGGAGTGCCTTTCAACAGCACCATAACCAGGGTTGGAAAATGAGGACTTTCTTTCAGGGAACTAAAATGTAAGACACAGAAATTAATGACATGTACTCCTATGGAAACAATGGAGGGAGGGAATGTCTCACCTTTCTTTCTACATTGATGAAATCACAGGTCCAGTAAAAACAAAGCAAAACAAGTCAATTAACAATGTAAAAACATTCACTTATTAACTAGGAGTTTTGCAACATATTTTGTTTTTTGGGGGAAAGAGGATTGGGTTTGTTCTTATGCAGACCTTCACTAATGCTGATTTCATACATGTAGGGAAACCCTAGATAGGAATTCCTATCAGTGCAGCTCAGCAACATATCTGTAACTTAACCTCTTAGTGCTCAAGGCAACTCTCTAAGACTATAAATCACTTGTCCAAAGTCATACAGTTCATATGTATGAGAGGTCTTCTTGACTGAAGCTATCCATTATACATTGCTGCCTCTTTCTTCCTAGAATATTTTGTTAAAATAAGAAGGTACCAGCTCTCTTGAATAGAAATCCTAGGTTTAGAGCTAGAAGGAAACTCTGAGGCCATGTAGTCCCTTTTTTAACAAATGAGGGAGCTAGCCCACAAAGGTTAAATAACCCATCCAAGATCACACAGGTAGTAGTAAATGACAGGGCTAGGAATCAAATCTAACTCTCCTGACTCCAAATCCATCACTCTTTCCAATGCACCCAAATCACACTTTCACTAGTACCCAGCTGTGAGCCACTATCATAACTAATCCTCTTCAACTGAATACTATATTTCCATCATGAATGGCAAAGTTGGTTTGAAAGCCCTTTTCAAATCTCTTGCCCTGCATTTATTCTCTGCTGCTTTTTGCTCCAGAAGCCAAAATTATGCCTCGGCTTTTGAGAATGACTGAAACATCCTCAAAGTTGCTGAGCAGATTGAACGTTGAAGCAAAATATTCTGCTGCCGTGCTAACTAATTTTAAAACCTTAGATGTTTTTGAAGTCAGAACATTGTAGAGTTTAGCTAATATTCTCATTTGCCATTAATAAGTTAGAGGGGACAATCTGGACCAGTCAGTGGCTCTCCAATGCATCAGTGTCTTGGGAGTTTAAGCCAGATCTAAAGTTGAACCACAGCCCTAGATGCCTGCTTGGCATTCCTGAGAAGCACCAGGCTGCACTTATAAGGGTTAAGACAATACTGCCCTTCACCCAAAGTACACAGGTTGCTTTAAACAATTCTAGTTTGACATTTGCTGATGTAAAAGCCCTTTGGCCATTTCACAATCCATTTCTTTCAAGTGTTTAGAATTTCCCTGAAGAACATCTAAGGTTTCAAGGTTCAATCTGATGTCATGAGAGTATTTTGCTCTTTAATTTTACAAAACTTATTCTGGTCAACATCTTAGAGATTATTTATGTGGTCTGAAAAGCATTAGTTAAGTTGACTTTGGTACACATTTTCTGAGAATTTGAGTGCAGGTTTTAAGAAGCGTCCTCTGGGGGCTAGGTGGTAATATGCCTTGTTCTCCAAAAGCTTATATTCTAGCTTGACATGGAAATATTTATTCACATAAACAGCCTTCCTTTAAAAAGACTGTAGGAACATAGATAAAAAGCTGTAAGAAACCTCAGAGATTATCTAGTTCAATCCTTTCATTTAATAAAGAAAAAAAAGGATTAGGGATAGCCAGCGTCTTTATATCACTACCGTTTCTGAATATATATCTCTTCTCTCTGCTATAAGGCTTCCATTGTTAACAATTACATAAAACGAAACAAAACACAAGGGTTTTTTGGTGCAAAAAATCACCAACACATCAACTGTATCTGAAAGTGTATGCCACATGTCACACCCATAGTGCCCCCAAAGAAAAGGAGAGAGATGCATTTCCTCATGTCTTCTCCAGGGATTATCTTAGGCAGTTTAATTACATAGTAAACAGTTTTACTTTATTGTTCTTTTTATTCCTGTTGTTCTAGTCATTGTGTATATTGTTTTCTTGGTGTTGTTCATTTCATTCTCCATCAATTTATGCAAATTTTCTCATTCTTCATTTTCCTTATTTCTTACAATTCAGTAATGTTTCATTATATTTGTATATGATAATTTGTTTAACCATTACTTAATTGATAGGTCCTTATTTGTTTCTAGTGCTTGGATAACATAGCAAGTGTTGCTATGAATATTCTGGCATGTATGGGACTTTTCTTTTTTCCTTGACATCTTGAGGTATATGCCTAGTATTGAGATCTCTGGATCAAATAGTATGGATACTCTGGTCACTTTTTTTTTGCATAATTCCAAATTATTTTGTGGAATGGTTGAACCAATTCACAGCTCCACTGACAGGGTATTTACTGCGCCTGTCTTGCCATAGCCCTGTTCTTGATCTTTTTTCCATTTGACATGAAGTCTCCTCTCTGGCTCCATGCCCTCCAGCTCTTATGGGTGCCAGTTACCCCACATTGGAGACATAGCTTTAAAGCCTTCATTCTTTAGTTTGGATTTGATGTTGGGAAGAAATGAGTCACTGAACATTTAACAAAGGAAGTTTACTTTGTCCTAACAGCAAGGATATACAGCAAGGACACAGGGGAGATGGCCTCCCTCACTTCTATCTGGAAATACATCTGGTCAGTCAGTCATCAGGGTATAGTCAGTTGCATGGAAACCTACCTAGTTTCCACCTTGTGGGTCACATTACAGCATATGTGTGTATATGTATATGTATGTGTTCAGATGTATGTATGTATATGTGTATATACATACATACACATGTGTATACACACATATACATATATATCTTATATGTATGTAGTTATTTGCAATTTGTCTCCCCATTACAAGTCTGAGAGGTTCTGAACCCACATGGCTGGGACATCTTATTGTCACTAAACCAGGAACCTATGTCAGAGAAACTGGGATTAATCTGGTTTCCTGAGGGTAAGAAGAGGCCTCACCAAGGAAAACCACTAGGGAAGCTAGGGCTGAAGGAAGTTGGAGGCGGGGAGGGTTGTATGCGTGGAAAGAGCTGTGTCAGGGAAACAGGAGCTACATTAGGAAGTTGCTGTCCTAACACTGGCCCCCTACACCCTTAGGTTCTGGTGCCTCTTGTGAAGGATAAAAAACCTCAAGAGATAGAGTTTCTGGGTAATTATCATCAATGTATTAGTTAGGCTAGCCAGCAATCAACAAATTAACGGTCAGTGGCTTCTTTTGGTAACCAAAGACTAACCCATGGTAAGCGGGAAAGCCTTACCTATTTTTTGAAAGTAAATGCCAAATGTTAAACATTGGTTTTACATGTAATTGGGGAAAGATAGAACACTAAAAAAAATTAATTTAAAAATTAAACAAAGAAAAATTGCCCTTGGCAATTGAAAATCAGCTCTGATTGATGGACATTAAAAGAAGAAATCTTCAGCTCCTCCTGCTGAGGATGGGGCTTGATCATGAGACTCGGCCACCTCCAGCACTTCCAACAGGGGAATCCATCTCCATCCAGACCACTCTGGTTTTCTCCTTCATGAGCTGGGTCACTCTAAATTCTAATGGAGGGGTACGAAAACAGGGGCTCTTTTCCCTGGAGTAAGAACTCAACCAAACTGGATTCTGTTACACTCTAAACAGAAGTTAGGTCTTCTATCTTCCTTCTTTTTTTATGCAGCATCTCCTATAATTTAAACCCACACAGGAAAAAAAAAAGATTTACCTATAGAAGTTTAGTCCATGATATTTCAAGCCTGCTCTTCTATCATCATGTCTATTTAACTTCTACTTTCACCTTTGTATTTTAGACAAGAACATGTACTTCTGATGTGGCAGGCAGCAAGTTGGCTCAGTAGATAGAGCCCTGGGCCTGAAGTCAGGAAGATATGAGTTCAAATCCATCTGCTGACACTTACTAGCTATATGACCCTGGGCAAGTCCCTTAATTAGTTTCTGTTTACCTTAATCCATGGAGAAGAAAATGGCAAACTATTCCAGTATCTTGGCCAAGAAAGGCCCATGGACAGCATTGGTGTGATATGGTCTTTGGGTCACAAAGAATTGGACACGACTGAACCACAACAAGTGTACTTCTGTGTACTTTTACAAAGAAATCTTTTAACAAACCACTGGATCTTTCCACAGTCTCCCTGTTGTTATTTTGTTGTTATTGTGGTTAACATTTTGGGTGTCCTTTTCTTTATAGTTTTTCTCCTTTTTTTCTAGGGTAATTTATATCATTCTCTGTGCCTTCCATGGTTGATGTATTTCTTTACCTTACTTAATTTTTTTTTGTCTCAGTTTTAGTAAACCAATGGTTTGCTCAGTTCTGGTTTTCTTTGTAGGAATGTTGCAATTACCTTTTTCTTAAATCTCTATCTTTTTTCCTTGTTCGGCTTGTGTTTCAAAGGCATGTCACTTTAGGTGCGTTTTTAGCACTTTTGTCTTTGGAATACATTATTTAATTCCCTTTTTTGGTTTCTGGTGGGTGTAGAATAATCTTGTGTTATTCGAATTTCCCTTGGTCATTTGGAAAATTTGTTTTTTAGCTTTGGAATCAGTCAATTTAACCTTTATGTTTCTTGTTTTTAGTTAATAGTTTTTAGCATAAGGTTGTTTTTCTTTTGTTTTTCCTGGAAGAAATCTGTGGTTAGCAGTTTGTTGTCTACATTTAGAAGTTCTGGGCAGATTTCTCGTATTATGTCTTGCATTATGGTGTTCAGGTGTTTGTTTTTTACTGTCATGTTCTTCTGTTTGGGGAAGATTGGCTTTATTTCTTCCTGCCACTCCACTATGTCACTCCAAACCCAAAATCTACTTTTCACTGACCTTAGCATCTGCCCCAAATAACTTCTACAGGGTCAGAACTGGACACAATTGGATGACAGTCTCTTTTTCTTCAGACCGGGTATAGCCACACAGGTTCTTGTGCCCTGCCCCAGTTCTCTCTGTACCTCAGGATGAGCATTACTGCAGCACAGAGAACTTTCAGGCTGCTGTTCCAGCCAGAGAAAGCTTTTGGCTTTTGATTTTCCATAGTGGTAGTTGCAGGGGGAGGAGGAAAGTCGAGTTTTGTTGTGAGCATATGTGTCTGCTTGTGCAGACCTGTCAGATGTGGGCATGGTGGGAAGAGGAGTGTGGAATGGGTCTATTAGGGATTAGGGATTAACCTTCTCTGATATTAGTTCACTGGTTGTTACTTCATTCGGTTTCTTGATGTCTTAGCTGAAATTACTTTATCTCTTGCTCATAATTATCATTTTGGAGAAGTTTGAAAGGTTGTAAGGATAAGAGCAAGTACCTAGTTTCCATCTTGTGGGTTACATTACAACGTATGTGTGTATGTATATGTATGTGTATATATGTTGTGTTTATGTACATATGTATACGTGTATATATACACATATACAAATACATATTATATGTACATAGTTATTTGTAATTTGTATCCCCATTACAACATGAGCTCCTTGAGGGCAGGAGTCATGTTTTTGCCCTTCTTTGTATCCTCAGAATTTAGAATAGTTTCTGACACATAGTAAGCATTTAATAAATGCTTGTTGACTGATTAACTAATGACAAAGATTTTTTTTAAAAAGATGAGAATCAGAGAAAAATTGATGACAAAATAAATTATGGCGTGGACCCTTAGCCAGAGAAAATCCATTCTTATATCTTTTCCATAGAGAATTTTAAAAACTTTTTTATTAATATTTTTGGTTTTTATATTGTATTTACAGATTACTTTTATTTCCTAAGAAATCTCTTGTAATAAAGTAAACCAATTAACTAAAACGAATAATGCAGTGATCTCATCTGAAAGTGCATGCAACATTTCACATCTGTAAAAACCTCCTACTTCTCTGTTTTGTAAGAATTAAGAGAAATCTATTTTCTCTCCTTCCCAAAATCACCCTATTTGAAAAAAAGGAAAAACAAATTTATTGTGATAAATATGCATAGTCAAGCAAATTAAATTCCCTCAAAGGCGGTATATGAAAATTCATGCATCTCATTCTGCATGCCAAATCTGTCAAATCTCCGTAATGGATAATATGATTCATAATTGGACATAAAATCCTCACAAACAAATTCCAAAAAGCAAAAATAATATGCACATCCTTCACTGATAACACTGCAATAAAAATTATTTTAAAGAGCTGCTTATAAAAAGTATTAAAATCAATTGGAATCTAAACATTTTCATCCTAAAGAATTGTCAGGGCAAGGAACAAATCATAGAAACAATAGATAATTTCATTAAAGACAATGACAACAATGGTAAAATGTTTCCATATTTTTGGGGATGTAGCCAAAGCATCCTGAAAGGAAAATTTATATTCCTAAACATGTTTATTGCCAAAAAAGGAGAAAGAACAGATTAATGAACTGGGAGTGCAACTAGAAATTCTGAAAATTAAATAAGAAATAAACAAAATTTTTAAAAACTGAGCTAATAAATAAAATTAGGAGCTGCTTTTTTGGGGGAGGGGAAACAAAAAGTTGGATAAACCAGTAGATGATTTCATTAACAAGTAGAAAGAAGAAAAACAAATGTGAATATCAAGTACTAAATAGGAGAATTCACAACAAATGAAGAGCTACAAGGTACTTTTAGAAACTATTTTATCCAACTGTGTGACAATAAAAACAGCCACATAAACGAAATAAATGAATATTTACAGAAATATTAAATACCCAAACTAACAGAACAAGATATTAAAGTTTTCAATGACCTAATTTCAGAGGAAGAAATTGAACAAACCATATATGAATTTCCAAAGGAAAAAATCTGTAGAAGCAGATGGATTCGAAGTAAATTTTTTCAAACATTCTAGGAACAATTAATTTTACTATTATAGAGACTGTTTGCAAAAATAGCAAAAGAAGAGAACCTACCAAATTCCTTCTATGATACAGAAATTGTCTCCATACATAAACCAGGGAGATTCAAAACAGAAACAGAAAACTATAGACTAATATCCCTAATGAATATTGCTGCAAAATTTTTAAATAAAAATATCAGCATAGAGGCTAAAACACCATATTACACAAATTATACACCACGACTAGTATGGATTTATTCCAGAGATACAAAAATAAATGGATTTTTCTTAAAAATAATAAATAGTATATATTTAAAACCAAGAGCTACTATTATTTTTAATAGAGACAAATTAGAATCCTTTCTAATAAATTCAGGGATCAAACAAGGATGTCCACTATCACCACGTCTATTTGACTAGAAATATTCACAATAGCAATAAGACAAAAAGAAGGAAGTTGAGAGAATAAGCATAGGTTAAAAATATATCACTTTTTGTAGATGATGCGATGGTGTTCTTAAAGAGCCCTAAAGCACAAACTAGAAATTAATTAAATAATTAATAACCAGAAAAAATGAAGGATATAAAATAAATCAGCATAAATCATTGGCATTTCTACCATAATACCAATAAAACCTAGCAGGAAGAAAAAGAAAGAAAAATTTCATTTAAAATCTTTACAAAATATATAAAATACTTGGGAGTCTACCTTCCAAAATACATAAAAGAATTATATAAATACGACTATAAGCCACTGTTTACAGAAATATAGACAGATCTAAATAATTGGAAAAATATTAATTGCTCATTGGCGGATGAATCAATATAACAAAAATGACAATGCTGCCCAAATAAATTTAATACTATACCAAATTACCAATTATAGAACTTTATAGAACTAGAAAAATAGCAAAATTCATATGAAAAGGGAAAGTTCAAGAATATCAAGAGAAATAATGAAAAGAAATGGAAATGAAAGGCGCATAGGAGTGCCAACTCTCAAACTCTTCTGCAAAGCAGTAATTATTCAAGTAATTTGGTATTTGTTAAAAAAAAAGAGATCGATAAATAGAACAGATTAGGTTCACAACTTGTTATCTAATATATCTGATAAATACAAAGACCCCAGCTACTAGGGTAAGCAGCCACTATTTGGGGAAAAAAAGTGCTGGGGAATTTGGACAGCTGTATAGAAGAAACTAGATTTAGATCCACATCAAACCCCTTATATGAAGATAAACTCCAAACAGGTATGGGGCTTGAATATAAAAGGTGACATGGTAAACAAATCAAAGAAACATGGGGGGAAAATACCAGTCAGTTCCGTGAATAGGAGAAAAACTCATGACCAAATGAGGAATAGAGAGAATCACAAAAGGTAAAATGGTTAATTTTGATTATATAAAGTTAAAAAGTTATTGCACAAACACATCTAATAAAGTTAAGATTAATAGGGAGAAAATTAACTGGAGAAAATTTTCACAGCAAATTTCTTTGATAAAGATCTTATTGGCAAGATAAATAAGGAACTGATTCATATTTTTTTTAAAAAAAGAGTTATTCCCTAATTCATAAATGAAAGGATATGAAGTTTGAATGGAAGAAATTGATGCTATCAACAGTTGTGGGGTGGGGGTGGGGGTGAGGGCAGGGAATGTTCCGAATCATTACTGATTAGAGATATGAAAATTCAAGCAGTTCTGAGATTCTACCCAACACCTTTCAGAGGATGAGCAAAAAATGGAAAATGATAAATAGTGGAGGGGCTTACTCCCTAGAGCTTCACCATTCTAGACTAGTCAGCATGAAGAAGCGAGGCGGCATAGTTGATAGAATACTGGGTCTGAAGTTGAGTAGATCTGACTTCAAATTTGGCTTCCCATGCTTACTAGTGATGTGAATGTGGGTAAGTCATTTAACCTCTGTTTAACTCAGTTTCCTTAACTGTAAAATGAGTATTATAGTAATAGCACCTACCTCCCAGGGTAGTTGTGAGGCTGTAATGAGATAATATATGCAAAGCACTTAGCACAATGCCTGGCACATAGTAGGTTCTCTATAAATGCTAATTATTATTATTATTATCAGCAGCAGCATGCAATGCCAAAACTAGGGAGTTCAGTGACAAAAATCTGGAAATGTTTTGCTTCATCTTCCAGATACCAGAGCCTTAGAATTATCTTGCTTGCAAACATTTGTTCCCAAAGACTTTTTTTTCCTGTGTTCTTGGTGAATCACTAGCTTCATGTCTCCCAAACTTCAAAAACCACTCTTGAGTCATTCACCTCAGATAACAATGAAGCTCAGATGTGATGAACAGACAGGTGTTTTGGGACCTTTTTCTCCTGCATGAGAGTTCATTCCCAGGCAGCAAGTAGCCTGTGATTCATTCCCAGACAGCTGTTTCTGAGGGGAGGGTATTTGGATCTGGCTAGGAGCCCATGAGAGTACCACCTGACTCCTTTTGACTCCAGCTGCTTTGGATCCGGGAAAACTGAATCACTAACAATATTCTTTCTTTCACTGTGACCTTATTTGTCCAAGGCAACCCAATATATTTCACAGACTCTCAAAGTTGTAAGGGACCCCCATGAATTACTTCCATTTGTCCTTGAACAAAGATCCCTACCTGTTCCAACATACCAAGAAGGAATCATCCAGCCTTCACTTTAGCACTTCAGACTGGAGAAAATGCTTGACCTTCAAAGGTAGCTTGTTCCTTTTTTGGATATCCGAGTTAGTAGGAAGTTTTTTCTCATGAAAAGTGTGCTTCTCTCAGATTTGGACAATTGTATTGATGGAAAGGGGCAGAAACTTAAAATATCACTGAGGAAACCTGGGATAAAGCAACCCCTCAGAGAAAAATATTTGAGGACACAGACATTGCTTGGAGAATCTGAGAGAAAATAAGCTTCAGAGAAAAGTACTTAATGAAGGTAAAGATGGCTGAAGTGTCTTCTTTCCCAGCAGCCAATGTACATATTACTATTTTGAAGACTTCAAGGTTGATTGCTGTGGAACTCTGATAAGTGTAGCTTTTGGTGACTATCGGACAATTGTATATTGCCTATTTTGGGCATGTATGATAGATTAGGATACACCACACATTCCCCTCTCTTCTTTTTGTGCTTTCCATTCTGCAGTTTAATCACACACATGCACAAAATCCAACATGGAGTCAGCAGGCATTCCCTCCACCATCAGTTTTCACATTTTTGTTGTATTTTCATCCTTTTCTTCTTGTGCTCTCTTAGAAAGACATTTCTCAATGTTCCTTCAGTTGTTTTGTTATTGTTGTTTTTAAACCCATAGATGTGTTTCCAGAACTTTTTTTTCTTCTTTTTTTTCTGGAGTAATTCATTTCATTACCTTTGCCTTCCTTGGTTGCTCTATTTGTTTACCTTTCTTGTATTTCTGTTGTCTGACTGTTTGCAAAGCAAAATATCTGCTCTTGGCTGATTTTGTTTGTAGGAATTCTTCCAATTCCTTATGCATGAATCTCATTTGGTTTCTCCCTCTAATATCTCTATATTAGACTAGACATTTTCTGCATTCCTATGACCACTCGAACCTCTCTAAAATAGGAATCACTTGACATAAGAAGAGGCTGCTTTGAACTAAGCTAGAATCTGAAACAAAATCCAGGAAAGACAGAAGTTGTGAGAGGCTAAAAAAGCAAAATGGAGAAAGAAAGAGAAAAAAATGAGGAGCAGAGCAGAGACTATCCCCAGCTACTTGAAGACGGTTGAGCTTAACTAAATCCAGCATAGAGGATAATTCATAGAAAAGTAATTAAACTGAGAGCCCAGAGCTTGTATTGCCCTACTGAAATGACTGGAGAAAGACAGGCTTTGTGTATATTGCTGGGAGCTGATCTGATTGGAAAAAAAGCTTTGCAGTTGGGAGCTAATTGGAAGGACAGTTCTGATGTTTAAAAGAGCTGAATAGAAAGGAGAGGCTTGTCTTTCTTGTCATCATGACTTAAGAGACAGGAAACCTTTCAGAGACCTTCCTGTTTTGTCCCTTTTTATCATCTATGGCTTGAGATGGGAAAACCTCTGAGAACCAAGCCAAGAGAGCAGACCTGAATAGCTCTGC
This sequence comes from Phalanger gymnotis, assembly GCA_028646595.1. Classification (NCBI taxonomy): domain Eukaryota; kingdom Metazoa; phylum Chordata; class Mammalia; order Diprotodontia; family Phalangeridae; genus Phalanger; species Phalanger gymnotis. The sequence goes on from JAQQSZ010005236.1 coordinate 12,669, forward strand.
AGGTTCCAGGTTTAAAGGAACTGCATTTTCTAATAACAAACAAAAAACTATACTACCATCTTAGAGCTCAATCAAGGAATGTTATGAGGAGTAAACCCAGCAGAGACACAGACCTGCCCAGATGGTACAGAATAGGGGTGGAGAACCTGTGGTCTCGAGGCCACATGTGGGCCTCTGGGTCCTCGAATGCAGCTCTTTGACTCAAGGGCTGCACTTGAAGACCTAGAGGGCCACACATGGCTTTGAGGCCACAGGCTCCCCACCCCTGATACAGAGTATTCTTTAGAGAGACCAAATACATCAAGACCTGTAGTCCAGAGCCATAAGTTGCCTCAGGCAATAAGTTTCCTTACTCATGTTCTTCCTTGCTAAGTTTCCATAGTTTTTTGTGCATTTTTCCCATAGGCATGTGTGTGATGATGGGAGATTGTGACCCAGGCTGATATTATGTTATAATTATTCATGTTTTGCATATGGTGTAGTAAATGTTTCGTAGTTAAGTGTTAATGGTGTCATCTTAGCTGATTTATTTGAATGGGAAGCACAGCAATGAGGGCTCTGGAGATATCACTTTAAAGAGTAGATGGACAGTTTTTGCCACAGAAGGGTTTTCCCTAGAGCCCTAACAGTGACCTGTGGCAGCATGATGATTCTCTCTGGTAAAGCCCCTGCTCTGTCAGCTCCAGTGTAGTCTAGGCCAGGGAGCTAGCACAGGGAGATAAAGGAGAAAAAAGTTGGAGACTGGATACTCAAGTCCCACGACCAACACTCAAACTACATTGATACTTATCCAGCTCATCCATGACTCCTAGTTCAGTCTCCTACAGCCAACCAGAAGTCCAAACCCTTTTCTCAGAGTCACATTTCAAATATTTTTTTAATTTTATCATTTTTATTTAATATTTTAGTTTTCAACACTGATTTCTACAAGATTTTGAGTTACAAATTTTCTCCCCATTTCTACCTCCCACCCCATTCCAAGATGGCATGTATTCTGATTGCCTCGTTCCCCAGTCAGCTCTCCCTTATGTCACCCCACTCCCTCCCCTATCCCTTTTCCCCTTACTTTCCTGTAGGGCAGGATAGATTTCTATGCCCCATTCCCTATATATCTTGTTTCCCAGTTGCATGCAAAAAACAACTTTTTTTTGAGTATCCGCTTTTAAAAATTTGAGTTCCAAATTCCCCTCTTCCCTTCCCACCCACCCTCCCTAGGAAGGCAAGCAATTCAACATAGGTCACACATGTATTGTT
>JAQQSZ010005237.1:0-13921 GCA_028646595.1 Phalanger gymnotis
AGATAGAGAGATAGATAGAGAGACAGATACATAGATAGATGAAAGGTAGAGACACAGATACATAGATGAAAGGTAGAAACAGATAAGTAGATAGGTAGGTAGGTAGGTAGGTAGGTAGGTAGGTAGGTAGGTAGGTAGGTAGGTAGATAGATAGGTAGATAGATAGATAGATAGATAGATAGATAGATAGATAGATAGATAGATAGATAGATAGATAGATAGACAGACAAGAGGCAAATAGATGCATAGATAAATGGTAGGTAGGTAGATAGGAAGATAGATAGATATATGGATAGATAGATGAAAGGCAAATAGATGCATAGATAAAAGGTAGGTAGATAGATAGATGGATAGATAGATAGATAGATAGATAGATAGATAGATAGATAGATAGATAAAAGGTAGATAATCTATAGATGTAGACAGAGAAAGAAACAGAGAATGGATACACACACCTCAAGTATTCAATTTTCATTTAAAGAAGTAATTGATTTGGTTTTCTTTTGAAAGGGATAATGCAGAAAAGCTTATATATATATTCACTTAGTTTTATAGTAACTATTTACTATTTTTAAAGGTCCTTGTTAACACTGTGAGATCACATAGTGTAGTAAATTGAAAGCTCATCTCAGTTAGTCAGCCCTACCCCTGACATCTAAAGGCTATATGATGCTTGGCAAGCCCCCAACCTCTCACTATCTCCAGGTAACTCTCTAAAACTGCAAGTTGCAGAGAAAGTACTAATCTGCATTGGGATATACTTACACAATACAAATTTAAGCCCCAAGCCATCAGCACCAAATTACTGAAGATAACAAAATTGCCAAATTCTGAATTCTCTTTGTGCGGTATTTTAGAGTTTGAAAAAGGACATTGATGGATTTCTAAAAACTAAAGTTTTCAAAAATAATATCTGTGCTAGATGAGGAAAACAGGAAAGTGCTAAAGTGTTTTCAGTGTATTTTGCTGATGTTTTAAGTTCTATATCTTGGTAATTGGAATGCCATTTCATCTTCAGAAGTTTTTACCCAGTCATACCAACTACATCTCTGTATGAGGTTGAGTGGTACCTGTAAAGGCCATTGCATCACCATCTCCAGGGAAACCGCTGGAGAATGTTCTTAAATCTACAAAAATAGGGAGAAGGGACTTAAGGGCACCCCTATCAAGCTCAGCACTTTAGTATACTTGAAGCTACAAGAGAAGTACAAGTCCACCAAACAGGTACACTTGAGTTTAAAGAATTGAAAAGAAACTTTCTCCTTTGTGTATTCTAGAAAGAACTTAGCACTGGAAAATTTTTTGTTTCAAGTGTTCAACACGTTCTGTATGCATCAGATTTCTTAGAATACTACAAGGATTAAATGAGACTGTCAAGAGCTATGCAGTGGAAATTCTTGGTAGAAAAAAAATCATCCAAGAACACAGCTAATTCCTCCTATTATCACTTTCTTAAGTAAAATGATCATCTAGACCTTTCCTCTTATTCCATTTGGGTGTCCAAAATCAATCTTAGACAGAGCATTTAAATTGAAAGTCTCTTTACTCTTTGGAAATAGAGTGTTTCTTTTCTGCGTTGAATGCAATTTGAAATTCGTGGGAGCTCAGTGTGAGATGATGAGGGAGGTGAAGACAAAGAGATGGATGGGAAGATGGATGGGGGCTTTTCCATCATAGTCTTTTTCAGTTTTGTAATAGACAGCCTAAGGGAACCATTCTCCTGAATACAGCCTTTGTTTGATGAGTATAATTCCCTCCATATTCTGCCTCACCATTGCCCCCCAACCCCTCTGCCCACCTCCTATATTAACCAAGGAGATAAGGTTCCCTTGAGTCTTAGAAATTCTAGTTTCCTTCAAATCTCAGCTCAGGAACTATATGAAGCCTTTCCTTGATACACAGCCACTACTGTCTTCTTCCCCAAACTACTCTGAATTTATTCTGCATGTATTTGGTACCTGCCTGTATAGGTATATGTCATCTTCCCTTTCCACCTTCCAATAGATTAAGCTCCTTAAGGTTAGTGACTTTTTCACTTGCCAGTGTAAACTTGCACCTAGCACAATGCATGGAATATTGTAGGTGCTTAATAAAAGCTTGTTAATTGACAATGATATGGAACAGGAAAGAGGAAGAAGAAATGAAAGACAATGAAAATAAAGAAGAGTAGCAGCAGCTCGGCATTGGGTCTGTCCTTTCTTCAGACATTGTCCTATAGGATAATTCAAGGAGGAAGAATGGAAAAAAAGGAATTTGCCCAGAAGCTCTGCACAAGCAAAAATTCTCACTCAATTAGCCACAGATACTCTATTCCTTCCATGAACCTCCTACTTCCATTTTCCTTTTTCTCCAATGTTTTATTTTTTAACATTTGAGAGAGAGAGAGAGACAGAGAGAGAGAGAGAGAGAGAGAGAGAAAGAGAGAGAGAGAGAGAGAGAGAATTGCTAGCCAAGTTTGCATCTGCTGCCCTGCCTGATTTGAACTCCAGGGAATACATTGCTCCTCCCAGGGTAAACTCATCACTTCTAGTCTCACCAACAAGATGCTGACTCAAGCCTTGATTGACACCACCTCCCTCAACCTACTACCCCCTCTGATTGGACGGCTGGAAGGTGGATTACCAACTTCCTCCTAAAGCCTTCCTCCATAGAAGGAAGAAAATGCACTTGGCTCACTCCACTTTGCATTTATTACCCTGCCTAGTTTCAACTCCATGGAACTAGATGGCCTCATGCCTGCTACCTCCTGATTTCCTACCTCACCCTTTCCTGCTTCCTTTTGTGTATTATCTCCCCTTTTAGAGACTGTCTTTTTTATCATTTGTATTCCCAGTGCTTAGCACAGTGCCTGGGACGTAATAGACACTTATTAAATATTGATTGGACTGGCTACATGCATGAGGGGTTGGACCAAATATATATATATATATATATATATATGTGTGTGTGTGTGTGTGTGTGTATGAATTTATGCAAGTGAATGTGTGTATGTGTATATGTATACATACATATGTACACAAGTACATGCATGTGTGTATGTGTATACACACATATATCTGTGTATCCAGAGGTCCCTCATGGGGGAGAAGAGCCCAGAAGAGGTAGGGACTTACCAGGTTAAGTACAGGGAAGTCAGTTGGAGCGTCTCAGCAAATAATCATGATCATAGGATTCTTCAGTCACAGGTTTTGAGCTAACAGGGGCCTTAGAGGTCAATTATCCTTTTCTTTCTTGATTTTCCTGCCAGTCCCCAGGTAATAGTTTCTTCTCCAACAGGGGTTCTACAGTCTAAAGTACAAGTAGCAATGTTTTTGCATATATGGTGAGACCAACAAGATACTCCAAAAAGCTAGAGGGATTCTATCTCTTTTAATAAATAGGGGAATCATTTAAATTAATAAGGACCTTAGAGATCACCCACTCCAGGTGATGGACATTTAGCAGGTAAGAAAACTCAGGCCAAAAGAGGTTATGTGATTTATTCAAGGTCATACAGGTAATGAGTGACACATCCAGGATTTGAACCCACACATAGAGCTATATAGTTGCATTGACATAAAGATGTCAGAGATAGCCCAGGGACCAGATAAAGAAATCCCCTCTGGTGGCATAGTACTACCAGCCCCTTCCCTTCCATAATCTTTTTCCAGATTCTAGTGCCCAAGGAGCAAATAGAACACAATTTCACGCCAGAGGAAAATAGGGTCCATGACAGATGGTATCTACAGGGAAGAGGGGAGACATAGAAACTCTGCGTCAGTGTCTCTGCCCAGAGCATTAGCCTTGGAATCAATTCTGCCTCCATGTGTGATCCTGGGCAAGTCATGTTAACCTGCCTACGCCTCGGTTTCATCATCTGTCAAATGAAAGTGTTGAACTTGATGATTTCTGAGGTCCCTTCCAGTTTTAAATCAATGATTTTATGAATATCAGGATGCCTGGCAAGGCCTGATGTGTCCCTAGCTAGATCATTCTCCCAATCTGCTAATGAATTTAAGCCTATGGGTTATTTTTATTTTCTGCCTTATTCATATTTACATATTCTGTTTTTACATTTTCATTCCCAAATATATCCTCTCCTTAACTTATACCTAACAAGCCATCCCAGTAAGTCAGCCCTTTCCTCATCCCTGCCCAGCAAACAGTCCCTTCCCTCACTCCTGCCCAGCACGCTATTGTTTCCCTTGTAACAAAGAATAAAAATGAAAGAGAAAAAATAAAAGCTCAACCAAAGCAGCCAGACCATCCACCCAATCTGAAAGTGGCTGAATGAGTCCATAGCCGCTGTTCCCCATCTCTATTAGGAAGGGAAAGGAATACATATTTCTTCAGCTTTTCTCCGTTGCAGAGTTTGGTCTTTGCATTTACATTAATATTGTCACCATGTTTTCCTAGGTCTGCTTATTTCACTCTATATCATTTCATGTGTCTTATATATCTCTGGATTATCCACACTTGTGCTTTTATATGACACAGTGATGTGACGTGACAGGTATGTGTCAATTTCTTTAGTCATTCCCCAACTGATGAACATCTACTTTTCCTCCAGTTCTTTCATTCCACAAAAAAGTAATGCTATTAATATGCTAGTATATCTGTCTCCTTTATTTCTATCTTTGAATTCTTTATATATACATATATATATATATATATGACTTTAGTGTATGTGTATATACACGTATACATGCATAAATTTATATACCTAAACACATATATATGAATGTGAATCTGATCTTTATTTTTAAGTGCTTTTGATAACAAGTATGTCATGTTCTACCTTCTAATAAAAAGGAGAGATGAAAAGGCAATGAATTTGGTAATTCTGCTTTTCAGAATCCCCTGATACTAACAGACAGATTCATGTATGTAATTTTCTGAACAAAAAGGAAAAATACTGTATCTCAGCAAGAGAATTCTCTATTTCACTCAGAATAATGGTATCTTGACTAATAATAATTATTATTATGTATAGTTACATAGAATATGATGTTGCTTATATGCACCTCTGTATCATGTATACCTATGTGGGTTTATATACACACATATGCTGTTTATGCATATATGTATATGTACACACATACATCTAGTAGTGGGATATCTGGGTAAAAGAGGATAGGCACCCTCTTAATGAAATGCTAGTACTAATGATACTAATGATGCTGCTGCTGCTGCTGCTGCTACCACCACCAGCACCACCACCACCACCCCCAACACTAACATCAAAGACAACAACAAAAAATAACAGTTATACAAGTGTCCCAAAAGTTTTAGCATAGTTTTAAGCTTAAAACTGAACTGAGGCTTATGTGATACCCGGTACAACATTTTATGGTTAACTAAGTACTTTCCTCACTATAATGCTGAGAGTTTATTAATAGCTCCAAGTGACAAGATCTCCTTTTACTGCTGCCATGTTTAAATAGATGGTGCCATGGGAACAGCAATGGGCTGGGAGCCGGGAGACATGATGTAAGTCCAGACTCCAACATTAATTACTATCTGACTGTGAACAAGTCATTTCATCCCTCCAGACTTCATTTTCTTCAGCTATAAAATGGGAGTCCTAACCTTTCCAATAAACAACCAACTCCTTTGATGTTTGGAAAGGAAGTGCTTTATAAACCTTAAAGCATTGCATAAATGTGAGCTGCTTTTCCTCCCCATAGTACTCTGTAAGATCAACACAGATAGGGCCATCTAAACTTCTTATTTCATGCAACACCCAACAAAAGTGCCCAGTGTGCAATAGGAAGTTTAAAATGTTCAATTTTAAAGGGTCCCTGGTGTGCAGAGCTCTATGCTAGGCACTGAAGGAGATAACAAAGTGCAAATTATTAATGGTCTCTGCCTTCACAGAGCTTATAGTCTAGTAAGGAAAAAACAGAATTTCATTAAATTGAATTCCTGTCAGAAATATCTCCTTCTTGATAGACTAGTGATTTAAGGGAAATAGAATTTTGCAAATATAAACTATTCATCTCATTAAAAAGATACCAGTGGTATTTATGTGCAATCAATGTAATTTTTAATTGAGATTTTGAACATCCTAATTCACTAATAACAGGCTGAGGTAGGAAATACCACTGACATAACATATTTCCCATCATGAATCCAATAAAACAGAGTATTTTATTTTTATTCAAATTCTTCAGTTAAGTTGTCTATTTCCATTTTTCCAGAAAAGTCATTTGCACACAAGGTCCTCATTCTGACCCAGAACATAAAAATGGTATTTTACTGCACAAAAATGACTGCTACTCCTTGAATATTTGCGAGATATACAATATGCAGACTAAGAATTACACTCTGCAGTTAAATTTCAATTACATTTGATGAAACAATGAAAAAAGATACATTTTGCAGTGCAGTATCTTTGGGCTTTTTAAATTGTGCTTGCTGGCTTCCTCACTAATTTGGTAATTTGCAATAGGTTTCCCAGTCATTAGTGAAAATTAGTGAGGTTTAGCAGTAATATGCATATTAATCTATTCACTGAGAACCAATCCACCTGTTCTTTCCAAGTTTACCTTGAAAAAGCTGAAGTTAAAGAATATGAACCTGATCTTTATTTTTAAAGTTCTTTTGATATTATGTTCTACCTTCTCATAAAAAAAGAGAAAAGAAAAAGCAATGGATTTGGTAATTCTGCTTTTCAGAATCCCCTGATACTAACAGACCCATGTATGTACTTTTCTGTACAAAAAGGAAAACTACTACATCTCAGCAAAGGAGAATTTCTTATCCCACTCAAAATGATAGCCACTTGAGGAATAGTAGTAGTAGTATTAGTAATAGTAATAGGCTCATTATATAATACTTTAAAGTTTGCAAAGTACTGTGTATGTATGTGTAAGTATACATTTATGTATACTTATATATGTGTTGTTGTTCAGTAGTGTCCGACTCTTTATGACCCCATTAGGGGTTTTCTTGACAAAAATATTGTAGTGGTTTACCATTTCCTTTACAGATGAGGAAACTGAGGCAAACAGGGTTAAGTGATTTGCCCAGGGTCACGCAACTACTAAATGTCTGAAGCTGGATTTAAAATCTGGTCTTTCTGATCCCAGGCCTTGTGTTTTATCCACTGCATCACCTGGCCGCCTACAACACAAATACACACACACGTGTACACACACATGCACACAATATGTGTGCGTACAATGTATATGCAATAAATAATAATCATATAAGATTTTATATGTGTATAACATCTCATCTAATTCTCACAATAGTCTTGTGATCTAGGTATTATTATTATTATTCCCACTTTACAGTTGAAGAGACTGAGGCACAGAGAGGTTAAATGACTTGCCAAGGCTTTTGCAGCTAGTAAGTGTAAGCAACCAGATTTGAACTTGGGTCTTCCTGACTACAGCTCCAGTGTTCAATTCATTGTGCCTCCTAGGTGCCCACATATCTTACCTTACATATCTTACCCTAAGCTCCTGATGGCAAATGGCCCTCCCCATTGTCTACTCACTCTCAGTTCACCTATTTCTACATAGGGCATGCTATCTTGACTACTCAGGAAGAATATCATCCTCCCTCCCACTCCACTATTGCACACTTTGGTATCTCAATGTATCATCTGTGGCCATCTCCTTGCCTTCAGATTTCACAATGAAGATAACCCCTCTCCACCCCTTATTCTCACCACAGAACTACTATTCCAATGTACCTGAGAGTCCCCTTCAAACACTTGTTTCTTTTTCTGATAGGAAAGAGAGGACATCAATATAAGCAACTAAAATTATATCAGATTCACCTACCCCTGAAAGAATCATGGGACTATTTTCATCTTGATAGATTTGAAAATGGAAGCAGAGATCTCTGTCCACCATATAATTCCAGTGGAGAAGCTGGCATGATGAAACAGACTTATATTCAAAAGACTTGAATCCTAGCCCATGTCTAGGCTGATTTGAGTGATTTTGGACAATTTAAACAAGGCTTTTCACATAGATTCATAGAATATAAGGGTAGAAGGGGTTCTTAAAAATTATCTGTTCTGTCTACTCACTGTCCTTGCCCACTCTGCCTAGGAAGGAGCTGAGACTTAGAAAAGTAACCTGACTTGTCCAGTCCAATGTTATGGAGATAGTTAATTAGAAATCTCAGTTCCCTCTCAGGAACACCCCATCCAGTCCACCACTACTCCCTGAAGCGTGTTTCTGTCATGTTTCAAGTATACCATTGAACATGACTTGAGTTTTTCTTTCCTCCCTCCTTGATTCCTCCTGTTCTTGGAAGTCATTAAGTCTTTTTTCCCTAAAGTTATCATAGACTTCCTTTTGGTCAATATACACAGTACCCACTTAAAATCTCTTATTTCTAGTGCGTATTTTTTAAAGCTTTGCTGAAGAAAAAACAAACAAACAAAAGACAAGCAAAGTGTGATCCTCATGAACATGGAAAACTAGAACAGATCACAATGAAGCCGAACTGTCTATTCATTTGCATCAAATGCTATAAACTTCTGAGCATAATGTTTCACAGTAAACTGTCATAGAAGCAACAGACTCATTATAAAACTGCTAAAGGTGTATAAATCTCATTGACTGTTTATCATTAACTTCATGGGGTGCTGATAGGATATGTCTGGTTATAATTTATGTTTCACTAATAAGGTCCATTTTAGATTATAGCTGTCATATCTATTACTTACCTTTCTCCAGTTTTATAGCTGCTCTGGACAGTGCTGAAATTGAAAGCTAAAGTCAGGTTTGAAGCATTATCTTTTTCTGTAATATCTCATCCTTGCATATTGAAGCTTACATCACCTCCAATCACAGCTCAGCAACCAAAGTATTTTTTTCAGAAAGTAAACTAAAATAAGCCAATAATAATAACAATAATTTTTAAGATGACACTGCAGTATAATGTATAATGCTAGTATAATGCTTACCCAGTACTGGAAATTAGATCAAGAAATACATTAAAAAACAAATATTTAGAAATACAATCACACCAATTTTCTAGTACAATGTTGCCTTTAACAAACTCCATATTCCTCTGGGGTAGCTATCCAAGGAGTCAAGAACAATTTCAAATTCTGAGTTTCTGTCTCCCTAGTACCTTATAAATGAGAGACGAAGCAATTGTCATTCCTATGCCAAAGACTAGAAAGTATTGGCCTAGAACAGTCAAGAGACTTTTCTAAGGTTATGTACCAATCAATAGCGTACCAGAACAAGAGTATAGATTTTCTGCCACCTTCAGATCCCATAAAATTGAATGACTAGACCACTCACACAATCCTCAGTGACCTTTAAAGGAGTTTCTTCTTACCTTTCTGGCAGACAGAAAATAGAGCAATGGTTGTTTTTAAGTGATTGAAATGATGGCAGTGCAACCTAACTACTACTGGAGCATAGGATTATAGATTTAGAGCTAGAAAGGACCTGAGAGGCCATGTACATTTTACAGATGAGGCACAGAAAGCATAGAGAAATTAACTGAGGTGCCCGGGGTTATACAGCAAGTGTCAGAAATGATATTTGAACCTGCCTCCCAATCTAACCCTCCATCCACCATACCTCACTACAACAGCACCGCACACCACCAACATGCCATTTTCAGGTCCCACAACTACCAAGTTTACAACTATTCTGGATAAAACTTAAATACTAAAGGTAAATTCTGGTACTATTCAGGAAGAACCTAAGAAGTTTCTTTCTGGGCTTCTGATCAAGCCAAGGTGACTTAGATTTTACTGAATCTTGCTACAGTAGGTACTGTATTTTAAGGCTCTATTTTCTGACTAGGCAGTTGAGAGTTCAAAAATAATCTTAGAGATTACATAGAAACTGAAGATGAAAATGATGATGGTGGTGACAATGATGACATTTAGCATTTGTGTGGAACTTTAAGGTTTACAAAGCACTTTACAAATATGATCACATTTTGTACCTAGGAGGGAGGTACTATTACTATCCCTATTTTGCAGACAAGGAAACTAAGGCATTAGAGGTTAAGCAACTTCCTCAGGAGGCAAGATTCAAACCCAAGTAGTCCTGATTTCTAAGTCCAATATTCTCTCCATTACAGCATCCTCACAAATGATTGAACAAATACACAAATGAAGCACTGCTTGAACATTTTCTATATGCAAAGCCATGTGCTTAGCCCTACAGACACAAATAGAAAAGGGAGACTTTCACTGCTCTCAAGAAACTCACAGTCTAACGATGGAGACAGGACATGGAAGGTTTCAGGGCAACTGAGATGAAAAGGCCCCACAGTCCTCAGGAGGCAGTAGCAAAGCAAAGGTTAATGCCTCTTCTTTAACGTTGTGTTCACTAATAAAACCATATCAATTTCTGGTGGCAAAAGTGCTAAAGATTCTGGTGGCAATAACTTTCTTTTCTAGGTCTCAGTAGCTGTAACTGTAGCACCCAATGAAACAGTTGCCAGGATGTACCTCCACAATGGTTGCTTTGCAGAATGATGGCAGAATGGTGCGCATTAAACTGGAATTATGGTTATTTCAAAGGCTCCTTGGTTCAGGGCCCTGGGTTTTTCCATCAGGATCCAAGGGGAGATAATAATCAAAGTAGTGGTATGGTTTGTCTTGTTTGGCACTCTGCCACCCCTGTCTTTCTGAAAGAGTGCCTTATTTCTGGCTTGCTTGCACTGTGGGTGGTAGCTAGTTGGCAGATGGTGGGATGGCTGGCCATTTCTCCATAGAAGCTACTTACCCAGATGAGGGCTGTGAGGGCTGGGCTGGAAGCAGGACTAGTGCTCTAGGAGGTACTGCCACTCTCAGGTGTCCTGTACCTATAGGCCTACTGGGAGCAATTGTTGTTGGGGGTGTTAAGGAAGGTGGTCCCCCTCTCCACAATTATTTCTCATCTTAATAATGACTATGGGTAGCTGGTCTGGAAGCAAGTTGGTGATTTGAGGTCCATTGCTATTCCCAAGGCTTTTGGGTTCAGGGTCTTATTCAGGTCTCTGTCTGAATCTGATAAGAGATGGTAGTAAAGTTGGTGGGGGTAGTTTGATTTATGTGGCACATAGTATCTCCTATCTCTCCCTCAGGGTGTTCTGCTGTTTCAAATTTGAATTCGTAAAATAGTAAAGTTAGAAGAAACTAATAGAATTGCAATCGATACAGCATGAGACATGGAGTCAGATTCCTCATTCTGTAAGATAGGGATAATAATATCACTTTATAGGAACTGATTGAAACAATAACTTCTACTAACACTTCTACTACTTCCTCCTCCCCCTCTTCTGTTTCTTCCTTCTACTCAAGTGCCTTGAAGGTAGAGATTATATCTTTATAAATCTGTTTCTTTCTCATCTGCTTTCACCAAAGTTTGACTCTAATTTCTCACCTTGGCATAGATGGTGATCACAAGGTATTAGAAGTTATAAAAACAAAGACAATCCTTTCTCTAGAAGGTCCAACCAAAATGAAAAAGCTTTATGTATGGGCCAGTCTTCAAGCCTAGCTAAATGTTGTAAGTATACATCTAATGAGGAATTTAAGACTATCAATGAAGGTGGAAGAAAGGCTACAATCTTCAAAGATGGTCAAAAATGGTGGTTTTAAATAATGAAGCATGTACCTCAGCAGCTAGTGAAGCATACCGCACATAGTAAGTACTTAATGAATATTTGTGAAATTTAATACAGGGATTAAAACAGGCAACCCAACTAGGACAGAAGAATTTCCAAGCAATGCCAAGAAAGAGAAGCAAGTTTTAGGTCTGGCTGATAAATGATGGATGATGCTATGTATTGGGAATTTTTTGTCAGTACATTTCATCAATATTGAGAATGTAAGCACACTAAACCTAAAAATAAAAAGAGAAAATCTAATAAAAAAAATAAAGATTTTAAATGTAAAAGTCAGTATATTATCTGGATTTTTTTAATCTTCCCATTTCTTGAAAATGCCATGAGAGAAAGAAAAAAAAAACTTCTATCTGTACTGATAGTTTTATTGAGGTCTGGGACACTGAAGGTGAATGAAGTGTCAAGGCAAAATCACACTCCTCAAACAACCAAAAAAAATAATAAGAGAGGTCCCAGTAATGAAGAGGTGAACATTAAATTTCAAAACGGCTGTCAAAATTCAGCTCAGCCCATATATGGTCTGAAACAGCATTAGCAAATGTCAGAGAAGATAATGCTCAGGTAGTCAGATGACTACTGTATAATTCAATTCCGTTCAAGCCTAGATCACATGGAACATCTTAGAAAGGTGCTGTCACTCAGGGCAGACCAGCCTGACATAAGCACCAGGAGACTGAGACATTTGCAGTATATATTATGTTCATGCAGATACTCAATGTTTTTGAGCTGATCTGTCTAGGATTACTATAGGCTCTTTTTCTTGGGGCTTTGAAGGCATGAAACTTCCAGACCCCTTATTATAGAATGACTCAGTTGAACAAATCTGATTCACTCCATCTATCCATCTCTCTATCTATCTACCGATCTATCTGTATACATTCATATATATATATATTTATATATACATGTATGTATGTATGTATGTATATAGTGATGGGATCTATACAAGGTATACTGAGAGACCTTTGCTGGACTGCCACAGCACATGGTAGAAGGATCATAGGTACGTGGGGTAAGTTTTGTGGGCAGCTAGATGGTACAGTGAGTAGAGCACCAGCCCTGGAGTCGGGAGGACCTGAGATCAAATCTGACCTCAAACACTTGACACGCTTACTGGCTGTGTGATCTTGGGCAAGTCACTTAACCCTTTGCCTTACCCCCTTCAAAAAAATAGTTTAAATTTTTGCAGGAAAACTTTGTAACTGTTGCCATGGAGCATATAGACAAAGTTGTTAGGACAAACACTTCCTTGACAGCCAAAAGATACTAAGATAAAAGGATTCCTTTAATAATGAGTCACTAACTATATGAAATGACCTCTGATGTTCTTTGTAGCACTTGATCTACAAGACTAGTGTGAAAAGGGTCATACCATAGAGCATGCTTGGAATTGCCCTTCTTGTTTCTGGTTAATAATGTGGGAGATTTAGAGCCTGCTTCTGGTCACGCTCCTGAATCTTGTTTTAAGTAATTCTGTTAATACATGTCAAATATTTTATGTTTGGCAGTTTTGTTTGTTTGTTTGTTTTATAGGTAGGAATAAGTTGGCTGTCCCATAACTAGAGAAAGGAAGCATGGTGCAGTGGTTTGAGGAAAAGTTTAAGTTTTACAGAAACAGCTTTGTAACAGTTTTGCCATGGAACATATAAGCAAAGCTGTATGTCCTCAAAGCCAGAAAAGTATGTATTAGAATTTTGACACCTCTAAAACATACTGGTTCTATGACTCTCAGTGTAGTGTAGTAGGTAACTCTCCAAGACTAAAGTGCCAACCAGAGAGAGTTTCTTCACACTGTTTTCTGTGAGTTCCCTATTTCAGTGAATTCACAAGCATAGTCCCTATTGCCTTTGGGGGGAACATAATTGAAGATATAAGGAAAAATTTCCCTAGGGTGTCAGAATAGCAATTTAACAAGCCAAATGAGAGAACAGAGAGCATATCCCCCTTCTCATTAGAGGCCAGATTTCCCAGGCCTGAACCCAGTCCAAACAACATAGCAGTCACAGTATGCCAGCCCTTTTGGGCCAAACAATAGATCCTTAATGTTAACCCATGATACTTTGGTCCTCTATGTCAGAAGTAGGCCAGCTGTCTATCCACTAAGCCCTGATACCTCTTCAAAATTTTATCATTTAAATGGGAATAATTTTTTTTTTACTTTTGAACATCTATTTTTTTAAAACCTTGAGTTCCAAATTCTCTCTCCTCTTCCCTTCCCATCCACCCTCCCTAAGAAGTCAAGCAATTCAAAATCAGCCACATGCGTATCATTATGTATAACCCTTCCACAATACTCATGTTGTGAAAGACTAATTATATTTTGCTTCTTCCTAACCTA
>JAQQSZ010005238.1:0-13921 GCA_028646595.1 Phalanger gymnotis
TGAATTACTTACCTATTCTCAGCAATATAATGATTCAAGACAAATCCTAAGGACATATGAACAGTGCTATCCATTCCCAGAGGAAGAACTGAAACTCTGAATGCAGATCTAAGCCAACTTTTTAAACTTTATTTATTTGGTTATTTATAATTTTCTTGGTCATTTTCTTTCACGACCTGACTAATATGGAAATATGTTTTGCATAACTACATAGATATAATCTATATTAAAATGTTTGCCTTCTAAATGAGGGGGACAGGAAGAGAGGGAGAGAATTTGGAACTCAAAATTTTTGAAAGAAATGCAAAAAAAAAGTTTTTGCATGCAATTGGGGAAAAATAAAATACTAAATAAATATTTAAAAAGACTCCAGACTAGATCAAGTACAACCGATGGCTCAAAAAGATTGTTCTCAACAAGATATCTCACAAGATATCATTCACAACCTCTGCTTATATTTTTAAATGTGAATTTTAGTAATTAACTTGATAATAAAAATAAACTTACACATGAGACTATAATAATAAATGAGAAAAAAACAGTTTCATATGAAAAAGACCTTTTAGCCAACTTCTAAATGGGATAGCCAAATCATTTACATCTTTCTTAGCACCACATAAAAATATTATAGAATTTAACCATGTATTAGTGCACAAAGATACTGCACACAGATGTAAAAATGAACAAATACTTAATCCACCCTTTGTAAACCCATAATGCAATAAAAATAGTCATTAGTTCAGGGATTACAAAAAAACAAACCAAAAAACTAACAACCAAATGGAGACTTAATAATGAAACCCTAAAAATGAATTTGTCAAAGAAAAATCATAGAAACTATTGATAATTATATAAAAGAAAATGATGATGATGAAACAATATACCAAAATTTCTGGGATACTGCTAAAGTAGTCCTGAAAGGGGGGTTCATATCTCTACAAACAGTCATTAACGAAATATAAATAAAGGTAAAGAACGGATATGTGAGTAAAAAAATTAAAACTCCAAGGAATAAACTTAAAATAAACACAAGAAAATATATTGAAAATTAGAGGAGAAACAAAAGTGAAAAAAAAATATAAGCAACAAATGAAACTTAAAGGTGTTTCTTTGAAAAAAAAAAGTAAAATTGATAAACCATTAACTAATCTGACTTTTACAAAGAGGGCAGAAATTTAAACCAACAAAATAACAAATGACATAGCTGAAATCCCAACAAAACTAGAAAAAAAGAAGAATTACAATGTATGCACAGTTCTATGATATAATTGAGAACACAAAAAGAAATAGAAGAGTAAATTAAAGAATATGAAATAAACAAGCTATCAGAAGGTCAAAACCAAACCTTCGATAATCGAATTAAAGAAAAAAAATATATCTAGTTTATAAAGGAACTGTCAAAGAAAAAAACTCCTGGTTCTGAAGAATTCATAGGAGGATTCTACCAAACTCTTAGAGAACAATTAGTACCAAAGCTTCACAAACCATTCTCCAAAATCAAGAAAGAATGTCCCCTACCAGAATCCTTTTGTGAGACAAATATATTACTAATACTGGAACTTGGAATGATAAAACACAGGAAAAAAAGCTATAGGCCAAAATCACTAATGAATATGGACTCAAAAAATTTAAACAATGTGCTGTACACACACGATAGCAATTGAACCAATAAATTAATTCTTATAACTAAGAGGGATTTATGCCAGGGATGCAAAGACAATCCAGTATTAGGAAAATTATGAATGTAATTATCATTAAAACCAAAACACCCCAAACCAAATAATTATCTTAATAAATGAAGAAAAAGCCTTTGACAAAATTTAGCACCATTTTCTACTGAAAGTCCTACAACACATAGGCACAGCAAGATGTTTTTAAATACCATAAAAACATCTATTTCAAAGCAAAAACATGTATCACGTACTATAGGGATACACTAGAAACTTTCTCAAGAAATTCATTTTTTAAAATAAGGAAGCCACATCTTCCCTGTATCATTTGATAGAGGTCTAGAAATGCTAAAAACAGCAATAACAGGAGAGAAAGAAATTAAAGGCACAAAGAAAGGTGAAGAGGGGGCAGAGTCAAGACAGCACTGTGAGAGGAAGGAACTACTGGAGCTCTCTCACAAATGCTGTCAGATAAATCTAAAAAAAGTGAATCTGGACAGATTTGAGAAAGTTAAAAGCCACTAGAAGACTGAGAGGGGTATGAGCACCAGGCCCATGGATCAGCACCAGCCAACCCAACCGGGAACCACAGAGGAATCCAGCCAGCACGCAGGTCTGGGAGAGTGCTGGGTGAGCAAAACAACAGAGCAGGAACAGGCACAGGGCAGAAGTACTGGCTACAGCTGCGATCGAGCCCCAGGCCTGCCAGCCCAGGAGAGGAGTCTGTAGGAATGCAGACCCTGCAGCCATGGGAGCAGCTAGTCCAGAGGCCTCCAACCCACAGCCTCAAGGTTTGAAACTCACCTTTTTGGACTCCTGGTAGCCAGAATATGCAGGTAAAACAGCTCATATCCCTCCCTTGAATAATCCCAGATGATAAAGCCTCAGGAAAAACAGAGGAGCCAGAAGGGGGCTTCAGTAGTGAGAGAAGTGGAGGAGAGGGCCCTTCCTGTGGCGGCATAAGGAGACTAGTGCAGGAAGAGAGGTGTTCCAGCAGCCCTCATCTTAGCAGAGCAACAAGAGTAACTGAGCTCCAGGGGTTGGAGCTAACTAACATCAACACCAGGACCCCAGACTTGGCTTTGCACAGCCAAGGGAAGTGGCAGACACCAGAAGAGACAAGAGCTGAGAACACCCACTCTGTAGAACAGTCTTGGGGCAGAGGAGAAGCCCCAGCAGGCAGACCAACAACCCTCTCCCATACCTCACAAAAGCAGAGGCCATAGCACATAAAGCTAGATCCCAACCCAAGAAACTTGGGACAGAGCCCCCTGGGTCCCAGAAGCAGAGATCCAATTCAGAAAACAGGAGGAAAAAAATCACAAAAAAGAAGAGCAAGAAGCTTTCAAAAACAATAGATTCATATTATGGAGACAGGGATGATCAAAATACCAATTCAGAAGAGGAGAGCATGGACACTAGACCCACAACTGAAACCTCAAAAGGGAAACTGAACTGGTCTGCAGACCTAAAAGCATTACTAGAAGAACTCAAGGAGCACTTTAAAAATCAAATTGGGGAGGTAAAGGAAAAAACAGAAAAAAAAATTCACAGAGGAAATCAAATCTTTAAAAGGTAAAATCGGGGTATTGGTTAAGGAAAATCAGAATATAATTGGAGAAAATGTCTCATTGAAAAGTAAAATCAACCAAATGGAAAAGGAGATAGAGAAGATAAAGGAACAAAACAAAACATTAAAAATTAGAATTGGGCAAGTAGAAGCAAATGACTCTATGGGACATCAAGAATAAGTCAAATGAAATCTAAAAAATTAAAATAAAAAGGAAGAAAACATAAAATATCTGATTGGAAAAACAACTGATGGGACTACCTGAAAGCTACGATGAAAAAATGAGCCTGAACAGTATCTTCCATGAAATCCTTAAGTAAAATTGCCCAGAGTCCTAGAACCAGAGAGTAAAATTGTCATCAAAAGAATCCATCAATCACCCCCTGAAAAAGATCCCAATTTGAAAACTCCAAGAAATATTATAGCCAAATTCCACAACCACCAGGTCAAGGAGAAAATCCTGCAAAAGCAGCTAGAAAGAAACAATTCAAATATCATGGAACTACAGTCAGTATCACACAGGATCTCTCAGGTTCTACCTTAAAAGATCAGAGAAAGTGGAATATGATATTTTGAAATGCAAAGGAGCTTGGACTACAACCAAAGATCAACTACCCAGCAAAATTGAGCATAATTTTCCAAGAAAGGAGATGGACATTCAATGAAATTAGGGAATTCCAGACCTTCCTGATGAAAAGGCCATACCTCAAGGGAAAATTTGATCTCCAAATACAAAACTCAAGAAAGACACAAAAAGGTAAATGGGAGAAAAAAAAAACCCTGGTTAATCAATAGGGCTAATTAACTACACCCATATATGGGGTTATTTTGTTTTACATATATATATATATGTATTTAAAATATGTATATACATGTCAATCTTGAGAATAGTATATTTATTAAGACAATTGAAAGGGATATTCATAGATTGTAGATATCAGCATAAAATAACTGATATAATGATAGAAAATATAATTATATATGTATATAAACTGATGGTTCTGGGAGAAGAGGTAAGGAGGTAGTAGAAAAAGTTAAATTACGTCAAATGAAGAGGCACAAAAACATTGCAGTAGAGGGAAAGAAGGGAGGGAGAAGAGCAGTATCTGAGCTTTACTCCCACTGGGTTTAACTCAAGAAGGGCATAACATACCCAGATAAATATAGAAATCTAACTTATCCTACAGGCAGTAGGAAGGGAAATGGGGAAAAAGGGAGTGGGGAGTGGTCAGAAGGAAAGGAAGAAGTAGCAAGTGGGAAATAGGAAGATAAGGGAGGAGAATCAAGAGGGAGGGTAAACTGAGCAAGGCAGCAGTCAAAAGCAAAACTTTGTTGAGGAGTGGAAGGGGAAAGGGAGAAATAAAAGCAGAAAGAGGGGGGAAATAGGATGGAGAAAAAGGCACAGATAGTACTCATAACTGTGAATTTAAATGGGATGAATTCTCCCATAAAACGGAAAAAGATAGCAGAATGGATTAAAAACCACAATCCCACAGTATATTGTTTGCAAGAAAAACATTTGAAACAGGGGGATACACAAAGTGTAAAGGTGAAAGAAAGAAGTGAAGGAGGTGAACAGAATTTTAGAAAAGGCTGGTATGATAGACTTCTGGAGAAAACTGAATGGGGATAAAAAGGAATATACTTTTTTTCTCAGCGGTATATGTCACATACTCAAAAACTGACTATGTACTAGGGAATAAATCCTCACAATCCAGTGCAGAAAGGCAGAAGTAGTCAAAACATCCTTTTCAGATCATGATGCAATAAAAATTATTTGTAATAAAGAGCCAGGGAAAATAAGCTAAAATTAATTGGAAACTAAATAATCTAATTCTAAAGAATGAGTGGGCCAAAGAACAAATCATAGAAACAATTATTAACTTCATTGAAGAGAATGACAATAATAAGAAAACATGCCAAAACTCATGGGATGCAGCAAAAGCAGTTCTTAGGGGAAGTTTTATATTTCTAAATGCTTACATTAATAAAATAGAGAAAAAGGAGATCAATGAATTGGTTATGCAACTGAAAAAGCTAGAAAAAGAACAAATCAAAAATCCCCAGATAAATACCAAATTAGAAATCCTGAAAATCAAAGGAGAGATTAATAAAATTTAAATCAAGAATACTATTGAATTAACAAATAAAACCAAGAGCTCGTTTCATGAAAAAACAACTATAGAGTTGATAAACATTTGGTCAATTTGATTAAAAAAAGAAGAAGAAAATCGAATTATCAGTATCAAAAATAAAAAGGATGAATTCACCTCCAATGAAGAGGAAATTAAAACAATAATTAGGAATTATATTGCCCAATTGTATGCCCATAAGTTAGACAACCTTAGAGATATGCATGAATATCTACAAAAATATAAATTGCCCAGGTTAACACAAGAAGATGTAAAATTCTTAAATAACCCCATTTCAGAAAAAGAAATTGAGCAAGCCATCAATGAACTCCCTAGGAAAAAATCTCCAGGGCCAAATGGTTTTACATGTAAATTTTATCAAACATTTAAAGAACAATTAATTCTTATACTTTATAAACTATTTGGGAAAATAAGTGAAGAAGGAGTCCTACCAATTTTTTTTGTGTGACATAAATATGGTGCTAATACCCAAACCAGGAAGAGTCAAAACGGAGAATGAAAATTATGGACCAATTTCACTAATGAATATTGATACAAAAATTTTAAATAAAATATTAGCAAAAAGATTAGAGCAACTCATCATGAGAATAAAACACTCCAATAAAATAAAAGGGACAGTATTCCCAAATATAAATTAAACATTTTTTGCTAAAGCAATCAAATGGCCAAGACAATACTTTATAGAACTTGATAAATAGTAACAAAAATCATTTAGAAAACCAAAAAATCTCAAATGTCAAATTAAATAATGAAAAGAAATAGGGATTATAGGGGAATAGCAATTTGCAATCCCCAACTTATTTTAAGAAAGCAATAATCAATGTCTAAAATTCTTATTAATAATTGGTGAGCTCACGAGAATGATTGAAGTAAACCTGACTGTGATATGAATTTTAAAAGTAAAACAAATTAGAAACACCCGAAAAGAGTAACTATTTTATATAAAAGCGGTGCAAGAGGAAGAAAGAATACAAAGTAATTAGAGGGGGGAGGAGGACTGTTAGTTTGGATAAACTACTTTCATTGGGTATGGGTTTAAGAGGGAACAATACATATATATTTAGAAGAGTATAAAAGTCCACTAAATTTAGAAGAAATAAAAAGGTAGGGGTAAAGAGATGGGGAAGAAGACGAGGAAATGGTTTTTACAGGGGAGAATGAGGTAATAGGTAAAAGGTGGTAGGTATAGATGGGTGTTTAGATTCATGGGAATGGGAAGAGAGGGGAGGGATCTTTGGGGGGTTGTAGGCAAGTAATAGGAGGGCAAGGTAGTTGCTGGAAGTAAAGAAGAGGAATCAGGAGGTATAGGAAACAAGAGATATGCACAAATATAAAAACAAAGATCAGGAATAGATTATGTTTGGGAATGTATATGTGTGTATATATATATGTGTGTGTGTGTGTATGTATATATATATATATGTGCGTATATGTATATGCATATATATGTATATAGGTATGTATGTATGTATGTAAGTATATGTATATATCTATAGCTATAGAGAAACATATCCAAACTTTATCGCAGACTTTGAGGCTGAGGTGGGGGGAGGGAAAATAAAAAGAACAAAGTATAAAAGTGCACAGCACAGAACAAAAGAAAACTCACAAGAAAACAAAGAAAATATGGAGAATTCTTAACACCGCATGTATCATTTTCTTGAAAAGAAAATCTATTGCTATATATTTTGAATCCTCTCTTACATTCTGGTATGCACATGACGTGCTATTTTTCTTACATTGTATTTAAGTTTCAATATTTAATTTTATGCTGTGTTTTGTTCCTCTTTATTCTATATTTGTGTTCTTGCCTTTGAGTCTAAAATATTTTTTTTAAAAAGGTAGCAATAACAATAATTAAAAAAAATCTGCTGTTGATTATTTTTAAACAGAGATACAGATCAATGGAACAGACTAGAGAAGAGACATTTCAACTCCATGAACCAATGTCTGATAATAAATACCTGGGAAAGCCAATACCTTCAAAATGGAAATATGATATTCATATTAATGATCATATTATAAAATGATTAGAACAGAAACAGATCATATCCTTATCAAAACTATGGGAAAGTGATGATATCTTAATAAAACAAGAAATAGAACCATTATTTTTTTTTTAAAACTTAAAATTTTCATTATATGAAACTGAAAATTTACCTCACAGGTAAAATTAATGTATTTTGCATAAGAAGAAAAGGGATTGAATGGGGAACAATCTTTTTATCAAATTCCTCTAATAAGGATTTGGTATAAAAATAGAGAAACAACAACAACAACACATACACACACACACACACACACACATACAAATATAATACATATGATTATTAGCAATTCCACAATGATAGGTGGTCAAAAGATATGAGCAAATAGTTCTGAAGAGAAGAATTTCAGAGTGTTCATAGCCACATGAAAAAAATGCTCTAAATCACTAATAATAAGAGAAAAAAAGATCAAAACAACCACGATGATTTATCTCATACTCTTCATATTAGCAAAGATGACAAAGAACGACAGGAGTAAATGTTGCACTTATTGTGGAATGATAAACACACCAACTCATTGTTTGTGAAGGAAAGGGATGGTATAAGCATTTTAAAAGTAATTTCGATTAATGAAATTTAAGTGATTAAAATATCCATATCACTTGAACCAGAGACTCCATTACTGTATGTATAGCCTCAAAAAGGCTTTGAAAGGGAGAAATAATAATAATATATATAAAAATACTATACTTTTTGTGATAGCAAACGATTCGAACTGACAGAGAGAAAATAAATGGGGGAGGAGGGCTGTTAGCTCTGGAAACTACTTTCATCAGGAATGAGTTCAAGAGGGAACAATACATAGATATCTACAAGAGTATAAAAGTCTCCTAAATTCAGAAGAAATAAAAAGGTAAGGGGATAGGGAGCTGAGAGAGGAAAAGGGAGGGATCTCTTGAGGGAAGGGTGAGGGAACAGGTTAAAGGCAGAGTATAGAAGGGTGTTTAGATTAATGCCGAGGAAGCATCCTTGGAAGGGGGCTAGATTACATAACGGGAGGCCAGGTAGAAGAGTTAGGAGGGACAGGAAATGAGAGAAATGGACAAACATAAAAACAAAGATCAGAAGTAAAATTTGTTAGGGAAAGTATATGTCTATATATGTATGTACGTATATGTCTATATATATGTGTACGCATGTGTATACAGGTATATGTGTATCTATATATCTATATCCATATACAAATATATCAGAACTTAATTTTAGCCTTTGCAGGGATGGGAGAGGAAGGCAAAGAAAAGGACAAAGTAAAAATTACACAGCAAAGAAAAAAAATAACAGGGAAGCAAAGAAAAGATGGATAATTCTCAACATGATGCATATTATTTATTATATAGGCTTTTTTGAAATGGAAATTTATTGCTATATATGTATTGTATCCTCTCTTACATTGTGCACTGACACACATTTTTCATTCTTATTATGCATTTAAGTTTCAGTGTTTAACTTTGTAGTATTTTTTTTCTTTTGCTATTGTGTATTTAAATTTGAGTAATAAAACAAGAAAAAAAACTTGGAAAGACTTGCACAAAATAATGAAGAGTGAACTGAGTAGATGTAAGAGAATAATGTATACAGTAACAGCAATATTTCTTTAAGAATGACTTTGAGTAAGTTATTTTGATTATCATAAATACGCAAATTAACTATAACAGTCATATGAAGAAAGACTCTGTCTACATCCAGAGATATATGTGTATATATATGTATGTATGTATGTATGTTTAGTGTGGGAAGGGTAGGGAAGAAAAAAATAAATTTAAATGATAATTTTGTTGTATATTTGAAAAGAATAGCAAGTAGTACATGGTAGATTTGCAATTTCATGTGCAATCATTTTTTATTGTACTCAGTTATGTAAATTCTAGTTTTTTCCATACATTTTAAAAAAATTAAAAATGAAAAAAAAATTAAGATGATAGTGTTTGGTGGGGGCGGGGAAGTGATATGCATCATCAAGTGTATTACAATGGAAAGAGTTTATTCTTGTTTAGATTCCTATAATTTCTCATACATATTTACCTTTATATTTTTCTCTCTTTTCTAGTCTTTGTATTTCAGAATTTCTGCACAGTTCTGGCCTTCACATAAGGAATTTTTGGAAGTTCTATATTTCGTTAATAATCCATTTCCCTCCTCCCAAACCCAGACCCATTGTGTATTTATACACAGTCTGGCTGGGCAAGGTTCTTGGTTATAAAACTATAGATAACAGTATAGATGTAGATATAGATACAGATACTGATATAGATATACACATACATATTTATACACACACATATATATACATATATAAATATGCATATACATATATATACATATACACAGAAACAGACATTTTTTTTTTGCCTTGTCAGATATGATACTCTATATTTTCCACTATTTATAATAGTGGTTGGTAAATCTTGTGTAATGTTGTTTGGCTCCTTGGCATTTTGATTCTTACTTTCTGCTATCTTGTGCTGTTTTTTATTTGACTAGGAAGCTTTGCATTTAGGTGAAAATCTTCCTAGAATTTTCATTTTAATGTTAGAAGGTGATTGGTGGATTATTTTATTTTCTATTTTGCATCTTTATTTTCAGGCATCTGATCAGATATAAGATTAATATAAATTCAATATCTGACTCTGTTATTGGTCAATGTTTTTATTTAGTCCATTTGTCCTGCTATTATCTCTCCTTAATCTGTTTTCTAGGTCAGATCAGTTATTTTTGCTAGGAGATACCTTATACTGTCATCTAATTTTTCAATATTTTGCTTTTATTTCAGTATTTTTGTTGGATCATGTGTTTTTCTCCCTTATTAGAGTATGAATACTTGATCACGTAATCCTATGCATATGTTCAAAAGCATATGTTTGTCCATATTTCTCTTCACACAAATGTTTTAGAATCAAAGTTTCTACTCAAGAGTGGAATATTCATCATGAATAACTGGAAATCTTCTGTCCTCCTCTGCATTACCACCTGTTTTACAGTAGATTGTTGGGAAGACTAAAAAGATAATACTGGAAATGTGGTAGCACAGTACCTGCTGAGCCATCTCCAGTTGTCTTGATCTCTCTGCTCACTGGACCCAGATGTCTTGGGAGGAGAAAAGGAGGCTGGTGATGTTACACAGCCCTCTCTCACTTAAAACTAATTCATTTGCAAATCACAGCATCATCTTTCTGATATCATGGTCCTCTTCAAGAATGAAGGAGAAATCACAACCTGTGAGAACTCTGAGATGCCAAACTGAGGACTCAACAGACCAGTTACAGTTTGCCAAAACCTCTCCCATTCCCTCTCCTCCCCTTGCCCCCTCCCCTCTTCTGCCTTCGCATTTCCTCACCTCTCTTCTCCTCCCCTTACCTGAGGGTACTCTGGTCAAAGGAAGGTAAATCTTGGTGGCTGAAAGCTACCTAGATGTCTTGGGGTTTACTGGCTGGATTTCCTCCTTAAAGACCATCACTTAAACCTTAATTCACTCTGTTTCTCTTTGATAGGCCATCAACAGGTCCTCAACAAAGCATCCCTTAATGGTTATTGTTTGGGCCCTGATGGATGAGAGTGAATGTTTTGGCCAGATGTTTAGTTTCTCTTTTTTTCCAGAAATGCTGAGGATCTTCCCCTCCCAGTTTGTTTTTCTGTTTGTTTATTTTTTTAGATTAAAGGGATACTTGGCTCCCTTCTTAAATAGCCTTACTCACTAAATCGTTGTTGTCTTAGTCAAAGTGAGAATTCAGAAAGACCTTGGCTTAAAAAGGCTGAGGCCTCTCACTGCACTTTGAGCCATCTCCAGTTGTCCTGACCAATATCTGGCCACTGGATCCAGAGGGCTCTGGAGGAGAAAGTGAGACTGGTGATTTTGCTCAGCCCTTCCTCATTTAAAATTAATGCATCGGCAAATCATGGCATCATCTTTCTGATGGTATGGTCCTCTTTGAGAATGAAGGACAAACCACAAACACACAGCACAGTGCCTGCACAGAGGGGGCACTTAACAAATCCTTACTCCATTCCATTCATTAAAGTTACATTTGTCCCCCTTCCCTTACCCCCAATACTATTCTCTGCTGTACTAGTTAAGTTATAATGAGTTATTTTGCTTTACCTTCTTCTTTCTGAAATACTATCTTCTAATCTTTCTCATCCTTTACAGTGGTAGCTAAAAGACATTGATTGATGCTGACCACAGTACACTGGTATATGTACTCTTCCTTTCTTTTCTTTTCATAGTTCTTTTTTGGAATTGGAGGCTCTGAATTTTGTTTAAGAATTTTTTTGGAGTTTACAATATGAGGTTTCTGTGAGGAGCTGACAAGTGTGTTATTTTAATTTCATATTGGGGTTCATATAGCTGTGGACACTTTATCTGTAATTTCTTGAAATACGGAATCCAGGATTTTGTATTTAACGCTTTGTAATAGAACAGTGAGATTTAAATAATTTCTTCCTGCCGTATCTTCCAGCTTATTTGTTTGTGACAGGAGACAGCCAACATATTAGGATCTATTTCAGTCTCTTGATTTTGTTCTGTGTCTTGGCTGTCTCCTGGAGATATTGCTCTCTGTTGGATTGTATCTAATTTGGAATGAGCTTGTTATCTGAGCAAGTTTTTGCACCTAAGCTGTTTGTTCTCTATCCATTTCTTTCTTCTGCAAGGGGTCAGGTTTTTTTTCCATTTTTATCCTCTAGAAATGATCATTTGTATGCTCACTTTTATAACTCTTGTTTCATAACTTCATGGAATTATAACAAAGTTTATGGAAAAGCTGTGGTTTTATTTTAGCCTCCTCTAGGGCTACTTAGCCTTCTTCCTTGAGAGAGAGAAAAATTTTTCTTTGGGGACTGTGAGAGGGTTCACAGTCAGATCCTGTAGGTGAACAAAGGATACCAGTAACACCAGGTACAGTATAGTAACTAGAAAGTGGAGGAAGTTTCTCTTGTCCTCTGGACCATGTGTAGAGAAGAGTCCTTGGAGGTACGTAGTTCTTCTTGGTATTCTGTCCCAACATACTGCTATCAAGCATCCAAAGTCTTGTCTGAATTCAAGGCCTCAAGGAATCAAAAAGTGCTGGAGGTGGAAGACACCTGAGGACATGGAATGTCAGAGTTCAAAGGGATGTGGAATAATGAATGTCAAATGATCCTTAGATGATAGAATGTCAGACTGAGAAGAACCTCCTGGAAGTAAGGGTAGAATTCCAATGATTATAATACTCAATTAAATCAATTGCCTTTTAAGGGGAAAACAATTCTTGATAGAATTAAAAATAATAACCAATTGCGAACAAGGACCTCTTTGCTTTTTGGAATTCAATTTTGTTGTCAGATGTATTTTCTACGTCTCCTCTGCCCTTCCTCAGATATACCACATACATCTTCTTCATTCACTGAGAAATAAAGAAAAGCAAAACCTTTACGAATACATATAACAAGTAAAACAAGGTCCTATATTAGTCATGTCCAAAAAATTGTGCCTCAATCTGTGTTCTGAATTTCTCACTGCTAGCTTTCCGGATACAGATAGCATGATTCTTCATGTTTCTTCCAGGAACTGTGGTTTGTCATTTTCTTGAACATATTTTCTAAATTTTCCAAAGCTGACCATTTACATAATATTATTTTTCTATAAGATATTCTCCTGTTTCTACTCATTTTGCTCTCTCAAAATCATAGGTATTCTCGAGATTTTATGAAACAATTCACTTTATCAATTTGTAAATTATAATAGTATTACAATACACTTAGATACCTTGTATTGTTCAGCCATTCCCTAACTGATGGCTACTCCCTCAGATTCCAATCTGTTGCCAAGATAAAAAAAATCAAGAATTAGTTTTTCAACATATTAGCCTTTTCTCTCTTTGTTTTATATTTTGGGATATAGAGCAATCTGTTTTGCAGTAATTTTGTTCCCCAGTACACTATTTAGACAGGTATGCATAAAAGAGAGTTTTGGTGGCTTCTGCTGAGTGAAGGCACCTTATCTTTTTGTGGCTAGAAAGTTGCTCACCCATAGAATAAGTAATGGCAAAAACCAGAGGAATCATTCCTATCCAAGCCAAGTCAATGAGTAAACAAGGATTTATGAAGAACCTATCAAGGCCCAGAAACTCTGGAGGTATAAATATAATGAAAGGAACAATCCTTAATCACAAAATTCAATTCATGTTACTTAAGTGCCTTAGGGAGTTGATATGTCTGACTTCCATCTTTGAGAAGTCATTATAACAATTATGCCAGTAGGCCATGAGAGATTGAATATAAGAGAATGGTGATGATAAAGGGGGAAATCTGCTGGAGAGGACAGGATGGAACGGGAATCACTTGAGCATGTAGAGAAGGAAGGAAAATTGTGACTTCTTCCTGTGAGACAGGAGTGAAGGAGTAAATAGTGGCAGAAGGCAGCTGAGAGACATGAAATGAGGAGAGGAGAAGAGGGAGTGACCTCCAAATGTCAGAGATATGGATGGAAATGAAAAAATGCTCTAG
>JAQQSZ010005239.1:0-13921 GCA_028646595.1 Phalanger gymnotis
GACAAAGAAGACCAAAACATACGGTCAGATGAAGTTAACAAAGTCATAGACCCTACAACAAAAACCTCCAGGAAAAACATGAACTGGTCTCAGGCCATGGAAGAACTCAAAAAGGATTTAGAAAAGCAAGTTAGAGAAGTAGAGAGTTATCTGGAGCAGTAAGGGGTTACATGACTTGCCCAGGATCACACAGAACGTGTCAGAAGTGAGAGGTCTTCTTAAGTCCTAGTATGGGTCTCTATCCATGCCTCTCCAAAAAAACCACTGAATCACTTTTCTAAAATAATATTTTATTTTCACCCATTACAAGTTAAAATGAGTTTTAAACACTTGTTTTTTGTTAAGTTTTCAGCTCCAAATTTTCTCTCTCCCTTCCTCCCTTGTCCCCCTCCCTCCCCGACTAAAACAGTGAGTACTTGTTAAGTACTTATTATGTGCCAGTCATTGTGCTAATCATTAGGGATTCCAAGATAAAAATGAAATAGTTCTATTCTTACAGTCTAACATTCATTGACATCAACCCACAGAAATATATGCATAAAGTGCAATAAAAAATTAAAGCTTCATTTTCCAGCATTATACATTCTTAATGCTTAGCACATAGCAAGCACTTCATAAATGTTTATTTACTGATTGATTGAAAACTTTTGCAACCAAAGTACTTATCTAATAATGACCTTTGTTTCAAGAGTTTTATGAAAAATTGGGAAGTCAGATCCACTCTTTCAAATTATAAAATGTCCCTATTTTCTTTCATCTCAATATAAAAATGACCTCACTACTGACTAAAAATGTCCTCAATCCAGATATATCAAGATCCAAGCTTTTGGCTTCATGTAGAAGCACTGAGAGATTTGATGTAGGGTCTGACTTTAGGAGCAGTATTTTGCTGCTAAATTTGGTAGTCCAGGACTCAAGGCTGCAAACCTTACTGGAAAAAGCCAAATTTCCTTGGCCTCTATGAAGAGGTGTGACATAAATTTCATTGTGTTATGCTGTCAGTGAGAGAGTATTCAAGAGCAACTTTTGGAAGACAGTGGCTAACATAATCTCTGGCTCTCCTCATGATTCAAGTTCCCTAATGACACATTTAAAGGATGAGAAGTTACTGATGGTGTGAAATGCAGATGGGGTCTTTTTTACTACAGTCTCCCATGTGCACAGGCTGTCAGTGCTGCCTGATACAACTACAAAAGATCCTTCCACTAATAAAGGAAGAAAAGAAAGAAAAGCAATCTGTCCTAGGTTTAAGATTTGAAACATAACAGTGTCCCTGTACAATTATATTGGAAATTTCTGTCAACTAAGGCTCAAGCTCCTATGTGTACTTCCACACTAATTATGCTGGTTGATCTCTGAACTCTTTGTCCCCACTGACCTGATATTCATTCCACCTTCTTTATCTTTTCTCCATGCTATTGTCTTTCCCTGGGATGCATCCATCTCTCTTGTTATCCTCTCTAAACCATATCTGCCCTTCAAGGCTCAATTCAAGTTTCACTGCCTCCATAATGGTTGACCATGTTTGTCTCCACTGATTTCTCTCCTCTAAGAGCCTGAACATTTACGACCAATACAGGATTATTTGTCATTCATATTTTATTTTGTCTCCAAATGCTTTTTATGTGCACAATTCTTGCTTCCCCCATCAGATATGAGCCAACAATGTCACCCCATCTCTGTAGTAGACTAAGTTGCTTCAATGCATCTGTGATCTTATTCATACTTCTTTGCAATAGTGAAGAGCACAACCCAACAAATAGCTTCGTATCTAGTCTGATTCTTATCTATTTACTCAAATTGATCTTCCACAGGGGATCCACCACATATGCTGAAAGTTGGAGAGCACAGGGACAGCTAGGTGGCACATTGAGTACAGCACCATCCCTGGAGTCAGGAGGACCTGAGTTCAAATCCAGTCTCAGACACTTGACACACTTACTAGCTGTGTGACCTTGGACAAGTCACTTAACCCCAATTACCCTCGCTTCCCCCTCCAAAAAAAATAGAAAGTTGTAGAGCATCTCTGTTGGCATCTTAATAATGGGTGGGTCCCAGTTTCTCACTACATAACCAAACTACCTCCTTTTCTGGTCATATTATTTTTGGGGAGGGAATTATAACTTTTATATACAACTTTGGTATATAGATATATAAATACACACACACACACACACACACATATATATATATGTATATATACATGTGTATATGTATATATGTATGTATTTATCTATATCTATAGATATTGATGTACACATACATACAACTTTTATATCACTTCCTGCATAGCATTTATGGTTGGCTACAAAATATGCCCACAATGGATTTGTTTACTTATCTCTGTATGTCCTCCAATTTTGATTCCCTGGAGACTTTGTATAATACTCAGTCACATGTCATTTTTAGATGATTATTGCTAGTTAAAAAATAGGTTTTTGTTTCCTGGAACATCTTAACCGCATTGAAGGCATCACAATTTTGGCAGTTCACTAAATAAAGTACAGCTTATTCTCTTACTTCCTTCTGAGTCTAAACTATTATTTGCCTTCAAGAGGCTGCTTAAACATATTTGTAGGATATCCCAAATGCATAATGACTTTTGGGCCATCCATCAAACTATACATTGTCTTGGCAATATATGACCAAAAAATGACAGAAGCATAACATATAAATGTACAGTATTAATATTAATGTTAGTGCTAGGAAATAATAAGCCAAGAAGAAAGGTTTGGTGGGGGGGGGGATTTATAACAAGATCAAGACAAGAATGTAAATCTGAACATATGGAGCTATGTCTGCCTCCTTGCTTCATACTCAGTTTTTAATATTAAATTAAAACAAACAAACAAGCCAAGATACTAAAGATGTATTAAGTGTAAGGTGTGTGACTTTTGACAAGTTTGTCATTGTATCTTCTTTGTCATTAAGCTTGCTGGCACCGAATGGTTAAAAAGAAGAAAAAAACACTGAATATTTCGTTAATGTTAAAGGATTTAAAGAATGATTGGGACTTTAGAGATCAAATAGTCCAACTCTATTATTTGAATGATGAAGAAACTAAAGCCTTGAGAGTTTAAATAACATGCTCAGGGTCCTATATACAGTAAATAATCAGAGTTGGAATTTGAACAGTTCCTATTCTAAATCAAGGTCTCCCTTGACTATTACATCTCATTTGGTGGAATTTTGATTCTGGAATAATAACTAAATCAAGAGGATATATGGGTCAAATTTTGTGCCAGAAATATGGGTCAGATTTCATAAAATAAAAGAGAAAATCAAATTTTAAAGGGATAAATGTAATGTCCTGCTCTTGACTTCCAAAAATTAATCACAGAAATATAAAATGGAGAAGGCAGGACTAGATAACAGTTCCTGTGAAAATACTTGAGCACTAAAAAAAGTGATAGGCAATGCAAAAAAGAACCAAATCATCAAAACTCCTTAGGTATGTATACACATATGCAAATATAATATAACTATACAAATGTATGAACAAATACATGCCAAAGTATTTATACTAATATTATATGTCACACTTTTGTGGTAGCCAAAATACTGTTTAAAAAAGTGCCC
The DNA here is from genome assembly GCA_028646595.1 of Phalanger gymnotis. Taxonomy (NCBI): domain Eukaryota; kingdom Metazoa; phylum Chordata; class Mammalia; order Diprotodontia; family Phalangeridae; genus Phalanger; species Phalanger gymnotis. The sequence goes on from JAQQSZ010005239.1 coordinate 3,580, forward strand.
AATGGCTGAAGAAGCTGTGGTTGGTGTATTACTTCATTATAAATTCAGATTTAAAATGTGAGTGACCCCCCCCAAAATTTGTCTTGGATCCCTTTCTCATTTGCTTTCTATTTGCTCTATATTTAGTTATCTCATTTGCTTTCATGGTTTCAATCATTATCTTTAGGCAGATGATTCCCAGATCTATATATCCAACTCTAGTCTGTTCTGAACCACAATCAAGCATCGTCAATTGCCTTTTTTACATCTTCGACTATATTCCTCTAGGCATCTTAATGTCAATGTCCCCAAAATAGATCATATTATCTTCTCCCTAGAACCCTCTACCATTTCTGTCATGAGTAACACCATCATCTCAGCCATCTGGGCACCCATCATTAGTGTCATCCTCATCTCCCACTGTCATTCACCACACATATCCAGTCCATTGCCAAATCCTGTGGTTTTTGTGCTCATCTCTCTCCTATAAATCCGACTTGTTACTGATGCCTTTTCCTTTCTGATTATTTTCCATATACTCTGTATGTTTCATGTCTGTACCTAGTTATTTACATATTTTCTCCCCCAACAAATGTAACTTCCTTGAGGACAGGCACTATTTTTTTGCCTTTCTTTATATTATTAGTGTTTAATATACCCTGGCACATAGTAAGTGCTTAATAAATGATTGTTGACTGACTGAATGGAATACTACTGCATCATAACTGACAAAAATGAAAAATTCAGGGAATACGTGAACTGATATTTTGTGAACTGACAATGGATGTTTAAGCAGTGCCAAGAGAAGAACAAACATAATTACTACAGTAGTTTTAGTGAAAACATTTAAAATTAAAATAGCAAAACTATGGCAAATTATAAAATAACTGATCTCAATACTAAGGAACAGATAAGAAATCATACCTCCTTCCTCTCTGTAGGGAGGTGTGGGACTACAGATGTGGAATATTGCTGTGATCCCCACTTTTCTTAACTATTTTTCTTTATTTTAAGGGAAAAATCAATAAAAAAGAGATAGATATAAGGAAATTACCACTTTAAAAACCATGTAAATAAAACCTTAAAGAAAAGAAAAACACATTGGAACTTAACATGAACTACAAGCTCAATGTAAGTGAACAGTATGATATTATGCCAAAAATGCTAATGTGACCTTTGGTTGAATTGAGAGAAGCAATGTATCCAGGAGAACTGTTGTACTTTGCCATAATCAGATCATATTAAATACTCTGTATTCAGTTCAGAATGCCACATTTCAGGAAGGATATTTCTAACAATTAAGAACCACTACTAGGACAAAAGTGTCTGAGAGATTGAACTTAACTGCTCTTTGACTAAGTAGGCCATCTTCTCTATTCCCATGAATGCAGTCCACACTGATTTTGGTCCTGGAAATCAATGATTATATGGGGAAATGGGGTGAGACTCCTTGTCTCATGCTATTTGGCTCATTATGTTCCTAATCCCAGTACCCTGATGAAAATCAGCTTGAGATTTATATTTCATCTCATGTCTAATTTCTCCCCAGAGAGAAATTATAAAAATGCTCATGTACAGCACAAATCAGGTATGAGACAAGTATTTATTTCTTTTTAAATTGATTTTTGTTTTTATTTTATTTTCTTATACACAAAAGAAATGCTAAAACACGAAAGAATAATAGTATGAATTCATTAGACTAAGCAATCAATAACTTACAACTACTATTGCAATTTGCAAGGAAAATGAATAACAAATATTGGAACATGAATCAATTTCAGGGATCACTAAATATTCCCAATTAAATTGTTACTCTGTACTGTTCTCCTCATGGCAGTCATCTTTTGGCAAACAGGGTTAGGAATTGGGTTCATCCTCCAATGGTCACCTTCTTCAAGGTGTAGTGGAGCAGTTTGGGGCATGATTTCTCTCTCTGTGGCCAAGCAGCATCGATTAAAGGCCCCAGGATCTCTAAATCTTGTAAATTTACAAGGTGGCCTTCAATCCTGGATAAACCCTGTTTTAGGATTGATGTTTGTTTTTCCTAATGTAAGGTCAAGAAATAACAAATGTAGAAGAGACATTCCAAAAGACAGGATCTGTTTGACTTAGGTAAGACATGGCTTTTAGCTGCCATGTACTCACGGTCACATAGTGGCTTAATTTAGGGATAGAGTTGGCCACGCTTCTACCATACTTAATGTCAATTGGCTCAAAAACGTCCTAATAAGATCCAAAATCAGAAAGATAACAGAGATAAGGTGTCAGTCCTATTTTTCTTTTCATTTTAAAAGTATCTTTTGTTATTTTTTTAAATTGTATATTTTACCTTATTTTTAAATTAGTTCCAAATTCTCTCCATTCCTCCCAACCCTACCTCACCCACTGAGAAGGCAACCAAATGATATCAGTTGTGAAATCGTGAAAAATATTTCCCTATTAGCTATGTTCCAAAATAAGGAGAGCTAAAACAATAAAAAGTGACAAAAATATGCTTCAATCTGCACTCACAGTTCATCAGTTCTCTCTCTGGAGATGCAAAGAATTGTTTGTCATGGATCTTTTGGAATGGTTTGTATCATCAGCTTGATCAGAGTAGCAAAGTCTTTCGCAGGTGATCATTGTTATAATGTTACAATGACATTGTTACAATTACTGCATACAATGTTCTCCTGGTCTGCTCACTTTAATTTTCATTAGTCCACATAAGACTTCCCAGTTGTTGTGTGTTGTTTGTTGTTGTTTTTCTAAAGTCACACTGCTTGTCATTTCTTATAGCACAATAATATTTCATCACAATCATATACTACAACTTCTTCCATTCTCCAATTGATGAGCATCCACTCAATTCCAATTCTTCGTCATCAAAAAAGGAGCTTCTATGAATATTTTCATAAGATAGGTCCTTTTCCCCTTTTTCTTTGATCACGTTGGGACATAGAACCAATAGTGATATTACTCGGTCAAAGGGTATGTATAGTTTTCTGGCCTTTTTGGCATAGTTCAAAATTGTTCTTCAGAATGGTTGGGACAGTTCACAACTCCACCAGTAGTGCATTAGGATACCTTCAGCATTTGTCTTCTGTTCCTGCCATGTTAGTGAATCTGAGAGGTGAAAGGGGTGGTATCTCATGGTCATTTAAATTTGTGTTTCTCTAATAAATAGGGATTTAAAGCATTTTATGTGACTATTGATAACTTTGATTTCTTCTTCTGAAAACTATCTGTTCAAATTTTTAATCATTTATCAATTAGGTAATGGCTCAATTGCCTATATATTTGGAAAATGAGGCCTTTATCAGAAAAATTCCTGTATATTCATAAATTACTCACATCTCTAGTTTCCTGCTTTCCGTCTAATTTTGGCTGCAATGGTTTTATTTGTGCAAAAACTTCTTAATGTCATATAATCAAAATTACCGCTTTTATTTCCTGTGATCCTCTTTATCTCTTGCTTAGTCATAAATAAGATCTGAATAATAGGTTTTTCCCCATATCCACCTAATTTACTTATGATTTCACCCTTTATTTCCAAATCATTTACCCATTTTGACTTTATTTTGTTTTACAGTGTGAAATGTTTTATGCCTAGTTTCTGCCAAACCGATTACCAGTTTCACCAGCATTTTTTGTCAAATGGTAAGTTCTTGCCCCAATAGTTTATTTCTTTGGGTTTGCATCTTTGGGTAACCAAGTTACTTTGGTCATTTACTACTGTGTAATTTTTACCTAAGCTATTCCACTGATTCACCACTTTCTTTCTTGGCCACTACCAGATTGTTTTAATGATCACTGCTTTGTAGTATAGGGTCAGTCCTTTTGTAAAACTCCCCCAAGTCAGATGATTTTCTGAGAGAACAATTTCATTATCTCGAATCATAAGGTCCCCTCACCACCGAATCACATGCAGTCAGAATAAAATCTTTCAAACAATTGAGGACAGCTACGATGTTCCTCCTTTATTGGAATGCATCCAGAAGAGGGTGTCCAGGATGTTGAAGGGACTGGAAATTGTAACATTATGACAATCAGTGGAAATAACATTAGTCTGTACAAGACAAGACATGTAGGGGCTGTCTTTTGCCTCTTTTGTATCAGTAGAGTTTATCACAGTGCCTGGTACATAGTGGGCAATTAATAAATGTTTATTACTTAATTGCTTTATATTGTAAATGTGGTCTGGGAAATATGGGGAGTGTTCCAGGTCAAACAGTGGATGACTCGTTGTAGAATTCAAACCCTAAATATTACAATTATAATACTTTTCCTAGCATAAGTTATTAAATCATTTGTGATAGTAAACAAAGTCTAGATGCCATTACATTTTTTTTTGTGTCACCCAAAGCAACACTATTTTCCTCATTATTTCTGAAAATTCTTTTTCTCTTCTTCTTGAATTGCAGGGAATAGTTTAAACTGAAGGGGTAGGAGATCATTCAGTCAACAAAAAATTATTAATCGTCTTCTATGCTTTAGACTCTATGCTATGTACTGGAGACACAAAGAAAATGAAAAAAAATGTTCCTGCTCATAAAATTATAATTATAATAACCATACACTACTTATATACCATTTTAACATTTATGAAACACTTTACAAGTATTCATTTTATGCTCTCAGAAACTCTGGGAAATAGGTGCTATTATTATGCCATTTTACAGATGATTAAACTGAAGCAGGAAGAGGTCAAGTGTCTTGCCCAAGGTTACAGCCAGTTAAGTGGCTGAGACTAGATTTGAATTGAGACCTCTCTAACTCCAGGTCTAGTGCTCAATCTACCGTGCCACCTAGCTGCCTAAGTGCAAACAAGATGTACATAGAATAAATTTGAGCTAATTAACCAAAAAGATGTCCTATCATTAAGGGACAACAGCAAAGACTTTTTATATGATGTAGAATTGTATGTGGGACTTCAAGGAAGCCTGGGAAGACAGCAGAGGAAGTTCAGTGGGGTCTTAACCTTTGCTGAAGCGAGCCCACTCTTTCAAAATAATATAACCAGGTTGGCATTATTGTTATTACTATAAGGAATAATACAGCCACATAATGAAAATAAAGTCCATCTTAGTTATACTTTTATTAAAAATCTAACACTTCTTGAATCTGAGTTGACATTCAAAACTGAAAAAGTAGATGCTTAGATATTTATTTTTGTGACTAATTAATATGTTGCCAGCCCTCTGTACTCCAAATCTTGTGACAAGTTGTTTTGCAGACTCAGGTAGAGCATAAGTAGAAGAAACATCCCTTTTTCTGTCCTTCAAAGATCCCATACTGTTAGTTTTACTGAGATTTTATCCTGACTCATTAAAGTTTGTATAACTTTCCTTATAGAAATAAGGGCCATGGTTATTTGCATTGCCTTTTTACCCTTGATTTTAAGGTAAAAAAGAATTGCAGGATGTCTGAAGTGAAAAGATTTTCTGAGGCCATCTAGTCCAACATATATGTGATAAATAATCCTCTCTATGATATGCCCAAGTACTCATCCAGTCATGAAAGGGAATGGACTATCAACTGAGGTAGACTGTTCTACTTCTGTGTGATGCTAGTTGTCAAAATAGTTTCCTTATGTCAAGTCTAAATTTACCTATTTGCAACTTCCTCTTATTGGTCCTAGTTTTGCTTCCTGGAATAAACAGAATAATGCTAATTCCTTTTCCAAGTGACAGGCTTTCAAATACTTGAAGATAGTTGTCATGTGCTCCTTATATCACCTCATGTACAGACTACACATGTTTAGCGCTTTCATATATATGGTATCTAAATATGGCATTAATTTTTTAATGTCATATCATACCATTAATTTTAATCTTAAGTGGTAAACATAGAAGGTGCCCCTATTGAGCTTGCATTCCACAAGGACCCATCTCAAAAGGTTTTTTTTTTCTTTTTTCAAATGGACTACAGTTTGACCATGTCTTCATCTAGTAAGATGAAAGAATAACTGTGAAGTCTTACACTTGGGAGGTTTGAGCCTAAGTCTAAGACTTTACAGTTATTCCTATGACATTTCATCTCATTAGATTTCCCCCACTGTTCTAATCCATCAAGATCATCTTCAGTTCTGACTCTATGGTGTATCATGCCTCACAGCTTTTTGCAGATTTGATAAACATGTAAACTTTTATCCAAATCATTGAAAAATATCAAAATCTAGAGGCCAAGCCTTCCAGAGACTTCTTTTCTTCCAATTGGACAATGAGGTATTAATGATTAATCTTTGAGTCCAGTCATACAACCACTTCTGAATCCACCAAATTGCATTATACTTTAGCTGACATCTGCTCATCTTTTCAAGAGGAATAGCATTAGAGAAATGTTGGTAAACTCTCTCTGTGGCATGTCTCTGATCTACCAGTTTAGTAACCTTATTGACAGGGCTATATGTTAATTGCTATCATCATTAGCAATAGTAGTACTAGTACCAGTAGCAGTAATAATTGCGGTAGTGTAAGTGGTTAGTGGTAGTGGTGGTGATGGTGGTGGTGGTGGCAGTTGCAGCCGCAGCATTAATAGTGCTAGTGGTAGTGGTGACAGTAACCCAGCCTGGCCTGTTCCTGAAGTCATGTCGATTCTTTGTGATCACTGCTTTCTTTTTGAACTATTTGTATATTATCTTTTATTACATTTATCTCATTAATACATTAAAACTTAATATAATATTCATTTATCCAGGATTAGAAATCAAGTTTATTGCTGATATGTTTGAGATTCCATTCTTTTCCTTTAAAAAAAATGGAACTACATTTGTCTTTCTCCAGTGGCAATTCTTCAATTTTCTACAATCTTTCAACAAGTAAAAAATGGCTTAACCATCACACTTACCAGTTCTTTTAGAACCTAAGAATGGAAATCTTCTGGTCTTGGTTGTTTAACCCTATTAAGACAACTTGGTGTTATCTTTTTATCTCATCATTTTTCCTGGTTATCAACTCCATATAATCCATTTAACGTCCCAGCCTGTGCAGTCCAAAGATCATTCTCTTTAGGAAAACAAAACTACAAAAAAACAATTTAAAATAAAAGCAAACTAATTGTTCAGAAGTCTTCCCTGCTGTTTGTTTCCTTCCTACCATCTGTTGAGTAGTTGTATTCTCCTTTCTTTGATGCTTTTCTTTTCCTCAATGTGACTAAAAAACAAAATAAAAGAAACAAAACACCTTTTCTTTGTTTATAATTAGTTTTTCTCACCAACTTCTCATCATTCTGTGCTTTAAAAGTTCTTGGCTCTGTACTTAGAAAACTATGTCATACTTCTATATTCCTCCTCCATCTCCTACCCTTGTTTCCAGATTGTCCATATGTCTTTTTCTAACCTAAATTTTCTAAGTAGTTGCATTTATATCTGTCTTTTAAAACCAGTTTCCTTTTCCTACTCTTTAAAATTGTTTATTTATATCTTCTAGGGGGAATGTGTTGTTGTTGTTAATATTTTCAATTCTCATTAAATAAGTCTTTTTTTGGAGAAAGGGGACCTAATTCCCCTAACTTCTCCCGAAAGATGAAGAAATTTAATTTATTATCTTTTTTAGAGATCACGTGAGTTTTGCTTTAACTTCAATGGAGATCATGAAGGAAATTTTGCATCAGAATTTCAGAAATTACTTGTAAAACAACTGAATGGGGCCTAGGTATAGGCAAGGATACTATTTTCCATTTAACTAAGACATACTTTAACTCCATAGAAGTCCCTCTGATTCTCTATCTGTAAACTATATTCAGGTGTAGCGCAAAGGCATTCGAAAGAAAAAAAAATACCTTATAATTGGAACATTAATTTCTTTTCACTATGTTTAATTATGTATCTTGCCTTTGGCTTGGTGACCTTGGGAAAATTTGCTTAATCTCACAGAATTTTGGATTCTTCCTGCCAAGTTCCACTTTCTCATCATTCAAACAGGTACTTTAATCCAGTCCCCTCCAGGAGGCCACCCCAGGAAAATTGGAAGAGAAATGGCTCCTCCCCTCCACTATACAACTCTAATAACTGGTCTTCATTCAGCCTCCTCCTAGATAAATTCATCTCATTGTTTTCTTTGAAGATAAATGCATCTTTGCTATGATTTATAGGTTTACTTAATAGTTTGTTGGTTTATTTTGAAAATGTATATCTAAGCCATGTTCAGGATTAATTAACCTATAAGCAGATGAAACAGCCTCAGAAGATGTGTGCTGTTTTAGCATCTGGTTTTAAGAGATGAAGACTGCCAAAGAAGTTAATAATTGAGTGGGGAGCAGTGTCTATGTGGAACTATGGACACCGTATGACGACTTGGAAAAGTTACTGAGTATATGAGAGGTAAACATGGTGCTGGATTTGGAGTCAAGAAGACTTGGGTTCCAATCTTTGCTAACTGTATCACCACAAGAAAGTCTTAATTTAATAGCTTAATTTAATAGCTTCAGTTTTCTCCTTTATAAAATAAGGATAATAACATCCGTAGCATGTTCCTCATAGGAATATTGTGAGCCTCAAATGTATGCAAAGCACTTCACAGGCCTTAAAGCAATACACACAGGTCAGCTATTAACATTGAAAGTTAAATACTGGATACAAGCAGTACATCTGGTTTCAGCATTGACCCATAAAAAGGAAAAGGATTAGATATTTGAACATAAAAATAATACTTAGGGAAGGCAAGTGCTACAAACTTTGCCTAGTTAGCTTTAGCTGACAGAGCCTCAAGCATACAGAGTAGGTTTCTGGAGAAACCTAGGGTACTGTGAACTCTGGCATACATGAAATATTAGGGAAGAGCTCAGAAGATGTGGCCAAGGATTTGGCTACCTCTGACCTCCTGACATGGTATATAACCACTGCCCTGTCTTTGAGGATATGTGACACTTTCAAAGTTCTATAAAATTACAATACAGCACATGGGAAAAGGACCACATGTACAAATATTTTTATAACAGCTCTCTTTGTGGTGGCCAAGAACTGGAAATTGGGCTAATGCCCATTAATTAGAGAATGGCTGAACAAGTTGTGGTATATGAATGTAAGGGAATATTATTGTGCTATAAGAAATGATGAACAGGAAGACTTCAGAAGAACCTGGAAAGACTTAGATGAACTGATGTTAAGTAAATGAGCAGAGCCAGGTGAACATTGTACACAGTAACGGCCACAGCATGCAATGACTGATTTTGATAAACTTAGCCCTTCTCAGCAATGCAATGACCTAAATGAATTCTAAAGGACCTCATGATGGTAAATGCCATCCACATCCAGAGAGAGAGAGAGCTATGGAGACTGAATACAGAGTGAACCAGACTGTTTTATCTCTTTGTGTTGTTATTTTGTTTTGTCTTGTTTTGTTTCTCATGCCTTCTCCCATTCATTATAATTCCTCTGTACAACATGACTAATGTGAAATAGGAATGACTAATGTTTAATAGGAATGTATATGTAGAGCCTATATCAGATTACAGGCCATCTTGGAGAGGGATGGGAAGGAGGGGGAGAAAACTTAAAACTTATGGAAGTGAATGTTGAAAACTAGAAGTAAATAAATTAACTAATAAAAAATTACAATACAGTCTAATACATGAGACATGCCCCAGGAACACACAGAATGCAAAGGAACACAGATACATACATAAAGGGACAGCTTTCCAGTAACCAGATTCTTTTTTAAAAGCAATTTTTTACATGTAAAGACATACTTTTTAACATTCTTTTTTTTAAAAAAATTGAGTTTCAAATTTTCTTCTTTCCTCTTCCACCACTCCCTCCTTAAAATGGTAAGCATTTTTATGTAGGTGATGTATGTGCAGCCATGTAAAACATATTTCATATTAGTTATGTTGTGAAAGAAGAAATAGTCCGAAAGAAGAGAACTGTGATAAAATAAAGAAAGTGAAAATAGTGTACTTTGATTTGCATTCAGAATCTGTCAGTTTTTCTCCAGATGTGGATAGCATTTTCCATTGTGAGTTGTTTGGAATTGTCTTGGATTATTGTATTGCTGAGAAGAACTACATTTTTCATAGTTGATCATCACACAATGTTGCTAATACTATATACAATATTCTCTTGGTTCTGCTCACTTCAGTTTGCATTAGTTTATATAAGCCTTCCAGGTATTCTGAAATCTGCCTGCTCATCATTTCTTATAGCACAATAGTATTCCATTACATTCAAACACCATAACTTGTTCAGCCATTCCCTAATTGATGGTCTTCTCAATTTCAGATTCTTTGCCACCACAAAAAGAACTGCTATAAATATTTTTATACATGCAAGGGCCTTTTCTCTTTAAAAAAAAAATCTTTGTGATAAATACCTAGAAATGGTATTGTTGGAACAAAGGGTATGTACAGTTCAATTGCCCTTGGGGCATAGTTGCAAATTACTCTC
>JAQQSZ010005240.1:0-13921 GCA_028646595.1 Phalanger gymnotis
TAAATCTCCCACAGACTATTAGGTAAAAGGAAAAGGGAGAGCGTGGCTCTCTTGACTAAGTGGTTGGCTATCTGCTCTTTCCCTTGTACTGTCCATTGCTTGGACAACTTGAAAGTTGGAGTGTTTTGGTGTAGTGTTGTTGTGTGACCTCCCTAAGTAGCTCTGTTCTTGGCATTGCTCTTTCTTCCCCAGAGATATTTGAGGATAATTTTCTGGGGACACTTACAAGGACTCTGTGTTCCTTGTTCAATTCTAGGATATAGATCTAAGTGGAAAGCTCCACTGCTATTATTCCTTCAAGTGGAAAACCTTATCATACACCAACGTCTAACTAATCCCTAAGTGCTTTTTCTCTATAGCTAACCTCTTTTAATTCTCCACAGCTGGTTTTACTTTGGATTTTTTTTTGGCCTAGCCCAAGGTGTGTGCATGTGTGTGCGCATATGCCCGTGCACACACATACGTACCTATTTATACATGCATATATGTGTACATATGTAATACAGACATAAATATGTAGCTATATGACTAAATAAATGTGTGACTGTGTATATATTTTGACATGGAACAGACTGGAGGCCAGGGAATGCCTTGTCAGTTCTGCCATCCAGGATAATTATAAATCCTTTTCTCTTCTTTTTTGCTGTGGCCCCTCTGGGTCCCCCTAGGAATGGCTTTAAGTTATGTATCTGTACCTTTCCATGATTTTTAGGGCAATTCCTCTGTGAGTGGGCCAGCTTTGATGAGTCTGGCCATAGATGTTTGATGGTAGACAGCACCCTCCCCTGGTCAGAAGTGAGCTTAAGATGATACAAGCATAAATTTAGAGCTGGAATAGGCCTTAGTCATTTAATCCAACCCCCTTATTTTAAAGATGAGGAACCTGAGTCTCAGAGAAGAGAAATGAATTACCCAGGTTACTCAGGTAGTAATTATTCAATTTAATTCAATAATCATTTATTAAGGATATGATATTTGCAAAGCGCTGGAGATACAAAGATAGTCTTGGCATGAATCTTGATGTAATAGGAAGAATGCTGGACTTGAAATCGGGAAAACTGGACACAAATCTTACTTCAGATATCTGTGTGACCCTGGGCTAATCACTTTGCTTCTCCAGGCTTCAGTTTCCTCATTGGTAAAATGATAAGCAATCTTAAAGGCTTTAAATATGTTTAATAGTATATAACTATATCTAAATATAGAGATACATAGTTCTAAATATATGACCACATGATCCCCGCACCATTACCCTTTTCTGTGTGCCTTGTTGCACTCTACAGCCCATTGTGTCTTTCTATCAGTTATGCAGCTGTATTTTTCTTTATATGTTGTCTACCCCTATTACAATGTAAGGTCCTTGAGAGTAGGGACTATTTTCGTCTTCTATCTCTATCCCCAGCATTTAGCACAGTGCTTGGCATATTGGCATATAGCAGGTACTTAGTAAATGCTGGTTTCCTTCATTCCTTGCTTCTTTGTTTCCCTCTTTCCTTACTACCTCTATTCCTTCCTCTCTGTTCTCCCCTTCCTATAAAAGCAGAAAGCCAGACAAAAAAATCCCTATCTTAAGGGAGCATATATTTGACTTCAGTGATAAGTTGTATTTGAATAGGTAAATATTAGGTAATGTGAAAATGCTAATAATATTGGTGACAAGGAAAAGTTTTGTGAAGCCAATAATCCTGGTCTAAGCCTTGAAGAAAGACAATGATTCTGAGAGGTGGAGATGAGGAGGAAATATATTCTATGCAAAGGGAATAGTTTGTTCAAATGAACAGAAGGAGATGGAAGGTCACATTTGGAAAACATCTAATAATCTTGTTTGTCTAGAACACAGAGCATATTTAGGGCATAATATGAAATGAGGCTGGAAGGATAGTATGAAGTTAGATTCTGGAGGGTCTTGAATGACAGGTTAAGTTTGTATTCTAGAATAAAAGGGGAGTTGCTGAAGATTTTTGAGGGGATGGGTAATCTGTGCCTTATGAATCTCCTTTTGGGAGTGTGTGGAAGAAGGATTAGAGAAAAAAGAAATTGAAAGTAGGGTGACCAACTAAGAAGTTTTTATATTTATATAAAAAAGAAAATTTAAATAAAAGACATAGGAGGAAAAAAAAACTTTTTTTTTCTTTTTACATCATTATGCTTACCATTACTGATCCTGGTATTCGTTTTTATGCACTAAATTTGATTTTCCAAATAGAAATAAAATTATTAAAATGGTCCAAGCATGAGGTAATGAGGGTATGAAATGGAATGATAGCCATGTAGGGCCATCTGGGGAGGAATACAAGAGATACTGTAGGATAGAAATGACAAGAACTGGTAAGTGATCGAATATGAAGAATGAAGAGAAGATAAAGAGGTAAAGATGACTCTGAGGTTATAAACATGAGTGGCTGTAAGGATGAAAGATCCCTTAGCAAGAATACAGAAGAAGATAGAAAAGGAAGGTTTAGGGAAGCCAAAAAGTTTAATTTTGGCATAATTGGATGCCTATTGGACATCCAGGTGGAGAGTTAAATGGCAGGCAGTTGGAGGTGTGTGACAAGTTCCTGAGAGAAATTTGGGCTGGACATTATCTATAACAATCACAGGTTCTATATGCCTATAGATAATATTTAATTCATGGGAAGCAGATGAAATAACCAAGGGAAAGAATTTAGAGAGAAAGAAGAAAAAAGACACTGAACAGAGCCTAGAAGGACATCTATTCTAAGGGTGTGGAAGATGGATGAGGATGCAGCCACTGAGGAAGAACAGTCAGGCAAGTAAAGTAGGAGGATAGTTAGAGACCAATGTCACAGAAATCAAGAGAGGAAATGGTTTCCAGGAGGAAGGAACAACTGAAAATATTAACATGTTTCAGAGAAGGCAAGCAATGTAAGAAATCAGAAAAGGTCGGTATCTACACAAGCTCTATCTTTGTTTACTCATGAATAGCAGTTGCTGGATTTATCAGTTAAGAAAGTATTTGTAACCTTAAGAGACCAGTTTGAGGAACTGAGATTCAAATCTAGATCCTTTAATCTCATATTTGACATTTTTTCCAGTAGGCTATCTCTCTAATACTCAGTCCTGCAACTATTCTGGGAAGGCATTTGTCTGGCCGGCATTCTAAGGATGTGCCAGTGCTACCTGCAGGAAGAATGGAGGACTACTTACATGGTATGAAGAGAAGCACATTGGAAGGTCCCACTTGTCCCTAATTGAAGGGAATCCCTGAAGATTCTCCCATGGATCAGTCATTTGGATAGGAATCCATTGAATTGAGATTGGTTAAAAATGAATGAATTGGTCTGGCTAAAATGCAAATATTATTTTCTCAAAGTGTTGGTCATCAATCAATCAATTTATCAACAAATATTTTATTAAGTGCTGAATATGTGCCAGGCATTGGGCTAAGTACTTGGGATACAAAGAAAGGCAAAAACAGTCCCATCTTTCAAAGACTATCTTCTAATGAGGGAGACAACTTGTAAACTAAGGGGTATATGCAAAATATACAGCATAGTTGGAAACTAATTTTAGAAGGGAAAGCTCTTGCAGCTGGGGACTAGCAACTAAGTGGTACAATGACTAGAGCACTGGATCCAGTTAAGAAGACCTATGTTTAAATCCAGCCTCAGACGCTTGCTAGTAGTGTGACCTTGGGCAAATCACTTAACCTCTCCCTTAGTTTCCTCATTTGTAAAATGGGAATGATCATATCATGAGGATCAAATGAGATACCATCTCTAAAGTGCATTGAAACCATAAAGTGACGTATGTATGTATATATATAATATACACACACACATATATATACGTATATATATATCTATAATGTGTACACATATCTGTATATAAGTGATGATGATGCTAATGACACAGCAATGCCTTCTGCAGAAAATGGAATTTGAGCTGAGTCTTGAATATTCTAGGGATTCTAGGCAAAGGTGAGGAAGAAGAGCTTTCCAGGTATGGAGCTGGAGTGTCACAAGAGCAGCAAGCAAGTAGCCCAGTATGACGAGTGTGTAAGGGGAGTACAATATAGGAACACTGAAAAGACAGGAAGTGACCAGGCTTTAAAGAGCTTTAAATGCTAAGCAAAATTTTGTATTTGATCTTTGAAGTAAGAGGAGTCACTGGAAATTTTTACAAGTGGTGGTGACAAAGTCAGGCCTATATTCTTGAAAAATCACTTTGCAGCTTAATGTAGGATGGATTAGAGTGGAAAGGGACGTAGGCAAGGAAACCGATGTGAAAGCCGTTGGGATAGTCCGTGCAAGAGATGAGTCCTGAACTAGAGAGGTAGCTTTTTGAATGGGGAGAAGGATGGGTATTAGCACACTTCAATTTACCCAGCATCTTCATTGTATCCTAGCAACTCCCAAAGGCCGTGAAGGGAGGCTGTGATACAGAAGAAGGAGCCCTTGACCAGGGGTCAGGAGAACTTAGGTGCTATAGCTAGCTCTGCTGTTAACTAGCTATACTTCTTTGGATAAACAAGGTCACCTCTTTGAACAAATGTATAAAGATGGAATTTAACTGTACCTTTTTAAGATCCGTTCTAGCTCAACAATCTATATTTTCCAGTTTTACCCTTGAATCCACTGCCCACTCCCAGTGCCCTTTGGGTCACCCCATCTTCAATCGTAAACCCTCTAAGCATTAGAAATGACATTGTATGACATTTATAGGAGACCAGAGCTCAGATTCTCCTCTACTAATTATTGAGCCTTGGATAAATCATTTAACTTTCTTGTATCCCATTTTCTTTATTCTAAAATAGGGAATGAAGTAGACTAGATGATTTCTAACGTCCTTTTAAGCTCTTACCTTCTATGGCCCTAAGTCACCAAACCCAGTAGCTGTATATAAACAGCAATAAAGACTGTCTGATGCCCTTTAATGCAAAGATATGGCCCTCTTCACTCAACCGTGAACTGTATGCATTATCTTGGTCAGACACAGTAAAAAACTTCCTGAAGAAGCAGGAAATGAGCCACGTTCATGCCAGAAAAGCAGTGTGACTACCATAACATGGATCACCGATAGATATCAGCTCCACCAAATATATTCCTGCATCTGGGAGAACAGCTGCTGTCTCTGCTGGAATGGTGAGTCTAATACAAGCAGTCAAGATTGAGGTCAAATTGACAAACATTGCTACTGGCCAAAGGGGAGGAAGTGGCAGATGAATTGGAACTGGCACGTCTAATTATGGGGAGTTGGATTGCTCCAAAACAACTTCACCAATGCTATGGATGCTATAATGCATTGTCCCTTTATGTTTTCAGCCTTAGATGGCATTTAAAAAATATAATAATGGGAAAACTTTAGATGAACTGATGCAAAGTGAAGTAGAACTAAGAAAACAGTGGACACAAAGACTGAAACGATTGAAACTTAATGCTGTGAAATTATAACGACCAAGCCAGATGAAAGTTCCTCTCTCTACTTCTTTGTAGAGGTAGAGGACTATGGGTATGGAACAGAAAATGATTCCCAACTTTTTTCAATATTTTGGTTGATTTTGCTGAACTATTTTCATTTTCTTATCCTTTTAAAGAACTTTCCCTCTGGGATGGGAAGGCAAAGTTATGCTGGGAAATGTGGGTCATATAAAAATAAAAGATATACATATTGTGTGTGTATTCATGTATGTTTGCACACACATCTTTTTTCTTTTTTTTTTAATGTCAGAATGGTAATTGTGGTATGTTTACCTATCAGTGACATAGACTGAAAAGACCAGTGGGTTTGCAGTTATAAAATGTGGATTCAAATTTCCAGCTCTGTCACTGACTCTGTTTGTGACCTTGAGGAAATAATTTAACTGTTTCTGACCTTAGTTTCCTTGTATGTAAAATGAGGAGAATGAACCAAATAACCTTAAGACCCTCCCTTTCCAGTTTCAATTCTATAGGACTATGATGATACTGTGATTCAAAAAAATGAGGGTGCTGGGGGCTCCACTTCCCCCTATATAAGTGAAACATATTGATCTTGAAGGTGAGTGTAGTAAACTTAAGGATTATAGGCCTTGAGAAAAACACAGAAAGTCAAAAAACCAGGACATCATAATTGGAGAAATATAATATGAGAACTTCTCAGAACTTCTGGATACATATAACAAAGATACACATATATTCTGAAGAGTGAAAGAGCTCAATACATGTCCCATGGTGACATACCCTACAAATTGAAGTTTAACCATTAGCATAAAATGATAGATGCTCAATAGAAAAAGAGACATTGAAAGCATTCTTACACAGTAAACCAG
This sequence comes from Phalanger gymnotis, assembly GCA_028646595.1. Taxonomy (NCBI): domain Eukaryota; kingdom Metazoa; phylum Chordata; class Mammalia; order Diprotodontia; family Phalangeridae; genus Phalanger; species Phalanger gymnotis. The sequence continues at coordinate 6,272 of JAQQSZ010005240.1, forward strand.
ACCTGAACAAGAGCATTGCTTGGCAAATACCCCAAAACACAAATACAAGAAATGTATACAAATATAAGAACCAAGGAAAGAACAGATGATGAAATAAATTACTGCAGAAAAAAGGGAGAAACTCAACCTATGGAGTTGAAAACATTACTATAAATTAACAACAGAGAGTCCATTAAGAAATTTTTTTCTTTAAAAAAATTGTTTTAATCAGTCAAAATCTGCCTTCTAACCCTCTCCCATGTATCCCCTCCCAATTGAGGTCACAAGAAAAACAAACCCCATTACTAATATATTTAGTTAATAAAAATAAAATTCCAAATTGGTCACATCAAAAAATTGTCTCATTCTGCATCTGAATTCTTGATCTTTCTATCAAGAGGAGGGTAATATATTTCATTATTAATCTTCTGGAATCCTGGTTGGTCATTATGCTTATAATGCTTATAAGAATTCTGAACAATAATATTCCATCACATTTAATGCCATAACTTTTTCATCTATTCCCCAGTTTATGGGCAGACTTTTAGCCCATTCTTTGACACCTCAAAAAAGAGATATACATAATTTTGTATACCTTTAGAATCTATTTGCTTAGGACTAATCTTTCACTTGCTCTATCCTCTCTCCAATTCCTTCTTCTGTATTCCCTTTCTTTCTTATTTCCCTGCTTAGTAAAATATATTTCTAAATCCAGTTCTCTGTGTAAATATTTTTGTCTGTCTTTGGACCAGTTCAGATGTGAGTGAGGTTCAAATGTCAGCCACTCCCCACTCCCATTGTTTGTAGAGGGGTTTATTTGTGCACTTTGATTACGTGACAAAATTTTCCTAACCTTCCTTTCCCTTCTTCCCCAATATATTCCTCTTCCCCTCTCCATTCTTTTCTTAAGATCATCAAACATAACAGAGCCAATCCTAAGCTATGTCTAATTGGTCTCTCCCCACAAACTCTGTGGATGAGAGGGTCCAAAGGTGACACATGTGTCACCATCTCCCTGTATTTGAATGTTAGCAGTTTATTCTTGTTTAACCCTTTATCATCATTATTAATTCATATAACTTTTGTACATTTTTCTTCCCTTCTGTTTTGGAACCTCAAAGTTTCTCTTCAGCTCTAGTCTTCTCTTTAGGAATGTTCAGAAGTTCTCTATTTCATTAAAAATCCTCTTTCCCCTATTGCACTTACATTCAATTTTGTTGGGTAAATTATTCTTGGCTGGAAGCCAATATTCTTTGCCTTCTGGAATGTCATATTCCAAGTCCCTGCTCATTTATAGCTGTGGATGGTAAATTGTATATGATCCTGACAGTGGCTCCTTAGTACTTGAACTCTTGTTCTTGTTTTTTTTTTTTTTTTGGCTGCTTGCAGTAATTTTTCTTTAATCTACAAGCTCTGGATTTTGGCTATGATTTTTCTAGGAATTCTTATTTTGGTATTTCTTTTAGGAGATGACTGATAAATTCTTTCTATTTCTACTTTGCCCTCTGGTTCTAAGAGATCTGAGCAGTTTTCTTTTACATTTCTTGAAATATAATGTCTAAGCTCATTTTTTTTGTTCCTGGCATTCAGATAGTTCAATGAGTATTAATTTTTTTCCTCAATCTTTTTTCAAAGGTCAGTTGTTTTTGCTATGTGATACCTTACATTTTCCTTTTATTTTTCAAACTTTGGACTTTATTTTAATATTTCTTGTTGCCTTGTGAAGTCATTCATTGAAGTCATTCAAATTTTCAAAGTGTTTATTTCTTAGACAAAGTTTTGAACCTTTTCTGCCAAGTTGTTAATTCTCTTTCCAATTCCTTTTTTTGTAGTGCTCTTTTCTTTTGGAATTGTCTTCTCAAGAACTCTTCTTTCATTTACGAAAACATTATATATACATATATGTGTGTACATATGCAGTATATATATATGTATATATGTATATATACATATATATGTGTGTGTGCGTGTGTGTGTGTGTGTGTGTATGTATGTATGTATATGTACAAGTATCTCAGGGAGAGTCTGGGGATCTGCAAGCTTTAAATGCTTCCAAAGTGGTTTGATCTAGGGCAAAATCTGATTGCTGCTTGTCTTTGCTGAGTGCTACAAGTTGCTAACCTGGGTTTGAATCTCTGTAAGAGTAGATTGCTGCTGGACTCTGCCCTTATCAGCCAGCTAGAAAGCTCTGTTGGTTCAAAGTGGCAGAAGTGTAGATTTCTCCCCCCACCCCAACCCCCCCCCCTTTTTGTCTGGCTTCCTGCCTTGCTTATTCCCCTGCAGGCTGAGGTACATGCTAGAAGCAAGACCTTGGTCTGAGGCACATCATTGCTACAGCTGGCTTCTGAACTTTCTCCTTTCTTCATATACTACTCAGGGCCTTCCTACTGGGGAATGGGACCCTCAACACAGGTCCCAGTCTTATCCTTGGATCAATAACCTGAAACTTGGTAGTGGGTGACAAAGCTTCCAGTTCACACATGTCCCCATTACAATGCTCTGGTATCGGTTTGGGTGCGCCCTGGTGAGGCTCTGGGACCTCCTCTTGCCCTTGTACACAGACTTTCCAAATGCTTTAGCATCTAAATTCATAAAGGAAAAATTAACAAAATTATAAGAAGACACAGACAGTAATATAATCTTAGCAGGGGATTTTTAATGTCTCTTTTGGACAAATCCAAAGGAAAGAAAATGAAAGGGAAATTTAGAATTGAATTGCTGCAGAAACTAAAGCTAAAAGACATTGGGGCAACTAGTTGGTATAGTGGATAGAGCGCTAGCCCTGGAGTCAGGAGAACCTGAGTTCAAATTCAGCTCTAGACACTTACTAGTTGTTTGACCTTGGGCCAGACCCTCAACTCTGATTGACTCAAAAAAAAAAAAAAAAGACTCATGGTCTTTTCCAAAGAGGACTGCTAAAGAATATATATGTAATTTTGAGCAGCACATGACACTTTTATGAAAATTTATCATGTGTTAGGTCACAGACATTTTAAACACATGTAAAAAGGCAGAAAAGTAAACACATTTTTCAGACTATTACAGAATAAAAATGATCAATTCAGGGAGCACAGATGGAAGCCACAGACCCAAGTGAAATCTTAACTATCAAATCCTAAATAATGAGTGGGTCAGAGAAAAAAAATCGTAGAAATAATTAATAATTATGCAAAGGAAATGTTAAAACAACTTTCCTTGGATACGACTAAAGGAGCCCTCATGGGAAAAAAAAATATCTCCCTACAGACATACATTAACCCAATAGAAAATGAAAGAATTAAGGGACTCAATACACATTTTGAATAATTAGAAAGTTAACAAATAAACAAATATAAAATAAAGACAAAAGAGGAGATAGTCAAGATTAGAGGAGAAATAGATAAACCAAAAAGCTAAACAAACAAACCAAAGCCCTCTATAGAAATGATAAAACTAAAAGCTGACTCTTTGAAAGGAGCAATAAAATGTATAAATCTTTAGGTAACATGATTAAAAAGAAGTCAGAAAATCAAATCAATAAACTAGCAAATGAGCAAAGGGAAATTACATCAAAACCAGAAAAACAATTTAAAATAATTATTCAAATCTGTTACATTAGCTATGTGCTTACAGAACTAAGAATACAAAAGAGAAGTACACTTTCAAAAATAAAAATATTTAAACTAAAAAGACAAAATAGAGATCTTAAACAATGTAATCTCAGGAAAAGAAATAGAGTTAATTATAAAGGAAATATAAAAGAAAAAAACCTCTTGGTACTAGTGGATTCACAGAAGAATTCCATTAAATTTTAGAAGATCAGTACCACAATTAGCACTATACAAATTGTGTAGTACAATTAGTACTACACAAAGTATTTTCAAAAACTGTGAAAGAAAACACCCAAAGTTCTTTTATTAGATATAGTCCTAACACCTAAAAGAAAAAAGCATAAAGCTCAGTAGAACTACAATCTTATTAATGAATATTTATTCAAACATTTAAAATAAAATTGTGTCAAAAAGGCTAAAGTGATTCATCCAATAAATCATTCATCATGACCAAATTGGATTTCTACCAGGGATGCAAGGATGATTCATCATTAGGAAAATAATCAACATAATTAGTTATATGAAAAACAAAATCATCCAAAACCACATGATCATCTTAATCGATGCAGAAAGAACCTTTAGCGAAGTATGACAGCAATTTATGCTAAAAACTCATAGAAATGATAGTACAGAGGGACAATTTTAAATTTAATAAAAAATCTATTAAAATTGAAAAGAAAGCACCAAATACAGTGAGAATGCACTAGATGCTTTTCCAATAAGTAGAAGAATAAAGCAAAGATGCTCACTCTCCCTGGATATTATTTGATATAGTCCTGGAAATGCTACAATAACAATAAGACAAGAGAAAGAAATTACAAGTATAAAGATAGGTAAAGAGGAGTTAAAACTATGTACGCTTTTTTGTTGATGACATTATGGTTTACTTATAAAATGCTATGGAATCTGCAATGATACTAATTGAGATAATATCAACAAGTGCACATGCTACAGAATAAACCTTCACAATTAACAAGACTTGGATATAATAATAACAAAATCAAAAAGGCAACAATAGAAAGGAAAATCTTATACAATGTAACTACAATATGCACAAGTATCTTAGGATCAATTTACTAAAATACAAAACAGACTTGTATAAATTCAATTACAAAGTGCTCTTAAAAGAAATAAAGAACAACTTAAATAGCTGGAAGCATATTTGGTATTCATGGCTGGGCCATGCCAATATGTTAAAAACAATACTAAGATTATTTTTCAATTTTAATAATCAAATTGTCAAGGGGTCATTTTATAGAATACAACAAAATAATAATACAATTCATTTGGAAAAGTAAAAGATCTAGACCAGCAAGGGAAATAATGAAAACAAGTAGGGATGAAAAGGGCATAGCACTTCTCAATCTCAAACTATATTTTGTAAGGCAGTCATTAAAATCTAGTTTTTTTTTTCCTTGGTTAAAAAATTGAGAGGTAGGAACAGCTAGGTGTGGCGCAGTTAGTAGAGCACCTGACTTGAAGTCAGGAGGACCTGAATTCAATACTGGCATTTGATCTGTTCCTTCAAATAAGAAAAGAATAGATCTTCAATAGAATAGACAATTTTCAAACATCTCTGATGAAAAGATGGGCACTGGACTGAAGCAGAAATACAAACATAGGAGGCAAAAGAAATATGGAGGTAATTACATTTGTGCAATTGAAAGGGGTTAAACAATGATGAAGTGCTTATGTTCAGAAACAAGAGTCCCTTCACAAGTGAAATATCTTCAAGAATCATAGAGAGAATTAAATAACATAAACACTTTGTAAAGAAAGTGGTAAGAGGAAAATGTACAAGGACTATGAGGGAGGAATTCAGCAACAAAATGGAAGAGGGTATCAGGAAGGATTAGAAATCAGAATATAACGATATGTTGTTAACAAGGAACGCAACTGAAGCAAAGATTAACATGGACTTAAAATGAGGGAACTGGGATAGAATTTATTATGTTTCGGAAGGTTTTTTTCTTCTTTTTTTTTTTGAGGCAGAGGACAGTTATAGTCTCAGAGAAGGCAATAGCAAAAATAGTCATGGTTAACACAAGGGGAAACTGTATTAATCCTCCTCAAGTCTCTTGTGGTATCATAGCCTTCCCTGACTTATCCTCAGATGAGGAATTTGCCTCATACTTCAATGAAAAAAATTGAGATTTTTTCCAAGAGCTCCCTCTATTCCCCTTCTCCACGTCAAACAACAATCACATGTCTTCCACCACTGTCATATCCTTTACTTCTGTTTCCTAACAAGAAACGGTCCTTCTTCTTGCCAAGGCAAACTACTCTACATGCACCTTTGATCCCATTCCCTCCTGCTTTCTCCAACAAATTGTTCCCTTTGTAATCCTTATTATCTTACAAATCTTCAGCTTCTCCCTACTTACTGGCTACTTTGCTGCTGCCTACAAACATGCTTTTGTCTTCTTTAACTTTAGAAACCTCATGTGAGTCATCTTCACTAGCTATCACACTTTGCATCTCCTCTCCTTCTTGGACAAGCTCCTCCAGAAAGTCATCAAGTTATCTCCAATCAGTGCCTTTCTTTTCTTTTCCTCTTGTCTGAATCCTCTGCAGACTGACTTCTCACTTCATTATTCATTTGAAATCATTCTCTCCAAAGTTACCAATGATCCTTTCATCGACAAATCTAAAAGTCTTATTTACTAACTTTAAGTGTGGTGTGGGTAATCGGTTGAAGAGCTAATGATGCCTCCATTCCCCACCCTTGAAGAAATAATGTTTAATTTCCTTAAAGAAAATGATATCAATGAGACAAATTACTAGATTTTGGGATGCAGCCAAAGCAGTCCTTATGATAAAATGTATAACTCCAAGTAGTTCAATCACTAGAGAGAAATAAATCAAACACAGGAGGTAAAAGAAACATAGAGGTAATTAAATTTGTGCAATTGGAAGGGGTTAAACAATGATGAAGTGCTTATGTTCAGAAACAAGAGTCCTTCACAAGTGAAATATCTTCAAGAATCATAGGGCCTGGAACTAAGAAAAAAGCTCAACCAATTTTTTTTTTTGAAAATCAGGAGGCAAATTGAAAGCAAAAAAAAAAACCACATTAAAATAATAAATAAAATTATGAGACTTGAAAAACTAATAAAGTTGGATAACTCTGAGCTAATCTGATAAAAAGAAATGAAAAATAAAATGTCAATATAAAAATATTCCTCTTCACAACAAATGAAGAAGAAAAAAAGGAAACTACTAAAAACTATTTTACCCAACTGTGTCAACAAAATTTAAGAGATTAAATATATTAAAATTTATAAAATATGAAATATCCACATTAACAGGGCTAAAATAAGCAATTTAAATTACTGAATCTAAGAAAAACATTTTAAAAAATCAAAAAAGTTACACAGAAATGGGGTAAAAATCATAAATCTAGATGAATCAATTAATTTTTAGCAAAATCCAAGGAGTAATTCTAAAATGCCATAAATTATTTGCAAAGAATAGGGAAATAAGAGACCCTACTAATCTTCTTTGGGACAAATATTGTTTTGGTATTCAAACCATAAAGAAGAAAATCAGAGGAAGTAATAATATATCACATATTTAATGAATATCAATATAAAATATTGAAAAATGAGCAAATAAGCTGGAACATCACATTAAAAATTGATTTTCTAGGGTTCTCTAAGTATATTATCATGTCATTTGTAAAGCATAATAATTTTGCTTCCTTGTGTTTTTTAAAGATTAATTTATTTATTTTTAGTTTTCAATGTTCATTTCCACAAGATTTTGAGTTACAAATTTTCTCCCCATTTCTCCCCTCCCCACCACAAGATGGCACATATTCCTATTGTCCTTTTCTCCAGTCCGCCCTCCCTCCTATCATCCCACTCCCCCCTTCTTCCCGCTTATCCCTTTCCCCCTTACTTTCTTGTAGGGCAAGATAGATTTCTATACCCCATTGCCTGTATGTCTTATTTCCCAGTTGCATGTAAAACAGTTTTTGACATTTGTTTTTAGAACTTTGAGTTCCAAATTCTTTCCCTTCTTCCCTCCCCACTGTCCCTTGCCAAGAAGGCAAGCAATTCAATATAGTTCATACATGTAT
>JAQQSZ010005241.1:0-13920 GCA_028646595.1 Phalanger gymnotis
TTCAAGTTTTCTCAATGAGAAGACCAGAGCTGAAAAGAAAATTTGACTTTCAAACACAAGAATCGAGAGAAGCATGAAAAGGTAAATAAGAAAGAGAAATCATAAGGGACATACTAAAGTTGAATTGTTTTGTTCACATTCCTACATGGAAAGATGATGTGTGTAATTCAGGATACCTTTCTCAGTATTAGGGTAGTTGAACAGAACACACACACACACACACACACACACACACACACATAGACAGAGGGTACAGGGTGAGTAGAATATGAAGGGATGATATCTAAAAGAATAAAATAAAATTAAGGGGTAAGAGAGGAATATATTGAGAGAGGAAGAAAGGGAGAGATAGAATGGGGTAAATTATCTCACATAAAACTGGCAAGAAAAAGCAGTTCTGTTGGAAGGGAAGAGGGGGCAGGTGAGGGGGAATGAGTGAATTTTGCTCTCATCAGATTTGACCTGAGGAAGGAATAGCATACACACTCTGTCAGGTATCTTACCCCAAAGGAAAGTAGGGAGAAGGGGATAAAAAAGTGTGGATGATAGAAAGGAAGGCAGATAGGGGGAAGAGGTAATTAAAAGCAAGCACTTTTGAAATGAGACAGGGTCGAGGGAGAAAATTGAATAAATGGGGACAGGATAGGATGGAGCAAAATATAGTTAGTCTTTCACAACATGAGGATTGTGGAAGTCTTTTACATAATGATACAGATGTGGCCTATGTTGAATTGCTTGCCTTCATAGGAAGGTTGGGTGGGGAGGGAAGAGGGGAGAGAATGTGGAACTCAAAGTTTTAAAAGCAGATGTTCAAAAAAAAGTTGTTTTTGCCTGCAACTGAGAAATAAGATATGTCGGAAATGGGGCATAGAAATCTATCCTGCCCTACAAGAAAGAGGAAAGAGGATGGTGGGGAGTGGGTTGGCAGAAGGGAGGGCTGACTGGGGAATGGGGCAATCAGAATATATGCCATTTTGGAGTGGGGGGAGGGTAGAAATGGAGAGAAAATTTGTAACTCAAAATCTTGTGGAAATCAATGTTGAAAACTAAAATATTAAATAATAAAATAATTGTTGGGGAAAAAAGCATACAAAGGTAAACAGAAAAGAGTAACCATATGGGTCTCATTAAAATTAAACTTTACATTCTTATATGGGAAGACGATACACATAACTCCCTAGAACTTTGTTCTTTTTAGGGCAGTTAAAAGGAGTGTGCATAGACAGAAGGCATGGTTGTGAGTTGACTATGTTGGAACTATCTCAAAAAAAAGGAAAGAGTGAGGAAGAAGGATTAACTGGAAGAAGGGAGGAGAGAGAATTTAAATGGGGGAAAACTTTTTCACCTAAAAGATGAATGCAAGGAAGAACTTTTACAATGGAGTGGGAAATGTGATGGCAATAGTGGCCAAAGCTTGAACCTCACTCTTATCAGAATTGGTTCAAAGAGGGGAGGATATATATACACACCGAGTTGTGTATAGAAATACTTATCCAGTAGGGAAATAGGAGGGGATTGATAAAGGAAGGGGATGATCAGAGACACCAGATTAAAGGAGGCAGCCATTAGAAGCAAAACAGACTTTTGCAGTAGGACAGGATTAGAACAGAGTGAGAGAAGAAAGAGAAGAGAATGTGATTGAGGGAATAATCATAATTATGAATGTGAATGGGATCAGCTCACCATAAAACAAAAGCATACAGAATGGATTATAAACTAGGATCCAACAATATGGTGCTTACAATAGATGAACTCGAAATAGAAAGACACTCACAGAGTAAAAATAAAGAACATAAACAGAATCTAATGTGCTTCAGTGAAACAAAATAATGTCAGGGGTAGAGATCGTGATCTCGGAAAATGCAAAAGCCAAAAAAAAAAACTAATTAAAAGAGATAATCAGGGAGACTATATTTTGCGAAAAGGTACCATAGACAATGAATTAATATTAAAAAAAATCACAGCAAGTTTGAAAAACTTCATTCCTCGAATATATACTAAGTATAGAACTGAGTCGACTTTATAAAAATGAGAGCTATTCCCCAATTGATAAATGGTCAAAGGATATCTACAGGCAGTTTTCAGAAGAAGAAATCAAAGCTCTCTATGGCCATATTAAAAAAAAAAAAAAGTTCTAAATCACTACTGATTAGAGAAAGGAAAATTAAAACAACCTTCAAGTACTGTCTTACACTTATCAGAAATAAATTCTGAAGGAGATAAGGGAAAGATAGGTATGTTACATTCGTGAATTTTTGGTGGAGTACTGAGCTGATTCAACCATTCTGGAGAGCAGTATGAGACTAGGGCAAAAAAGTTATAACACTTTGTATGCTTTTTGACCCAGTGATGCCACTACTGCATTCCAAAAAGAACCAAGTAAAAGGAAAAGGACTTATATGTATAAATATATTCGTAGCAGTTCATTTTGCATTGGCAAAGAATTGGAAATCTGAGGATGTTCATCAGTTGCAGAATGGCTGACCAAGCTGCAACATCTGATTGGGATGGAATACCTTTGTTGGGCTTTAGTAAATGATGAGGGGGATGGTTTCAGAAAAAGACATGGGAAGACCTATATGAACTGATATGAAATGAAGTAAGAAGAACCAGGAAATCACTATGCACAGTAACAGCAAAGTTGAAATGACAATTAACAGTGAAACATTTGGCCACTCTCATAAATATGACAATTCCAAAGAACTCATGATAAAGAAAAAAATGCTATCCACTTTCAGAGAGAGAACTAACAACCTCTGTGCAATTCAATGTATAATTTTCTTATTTTATTACTTTTTTTAAACTAGTGTTACTCTAGAAATATGCTTTATATGATTTCACATTCATAATGGATATCATATTGCTTGCTTGCCTCTTAGGGGTTGGGAAGAAGGAAAATAATTTGGAACTCAAAATTTAAGAAGAAAAAATATTAAAAATAAATTATAAAGAAAAAAAATTATTTGAGAAAGGGAGAGATTATTACTTCTTGGGTGTGGAGAGTAATGAGAAAAGGCTTCATGGAAAAGATAGAACTTAAGTGTGAAGAATGGTTAGAATTTTAAATAAGCAGAAGCGAAAGGTATCATTCTAAGGAGAGGAAACAGAAAAGTCACAGGGTTAGGAAAACACTAATCCCATTTAGGGGGCAGTGATAATCTAATTGACCTGGATTGCAGGGGAGGGAGAGAGAAAATGATGAACCTCTCTTGTCCATGAGTATAAACATTGAATTCCCCCCAAATTCTGTTTTATAACTTGTTCAGAAATAAACATTGAAAGGAAGCCAGAAAGAGATCAAAAATAGCTGTCCTGTTCATATTTTCTCTCTTTGGCAGCTAGTGTTTCTCTGTTTCCTGCTGACGCTGCCATTTTAGTAACTTAATGATACAATTGCTTCTGAATGCCACACAGACAAAGGCACCTACACACCTACAGGCACTTAATTGGTAGTTTTGATAAGGCTGAATTTTCTGCTCTATATTTTGAAGGCTTTTTGTTTGTTTGTTTTGGGCTTGGGTTTTTGGTTTTTTTCAGTGAGGGGAGGAGAAAATCAAGGAGGAAAAATATTGACTTTTATTGAGTAATTTCAAAACCTAGAGAAGTGGAGATATTTCACTTAGGCTATCTAATTAATGCCTAAAACATCCCCAGCACTCATTGAGTTACCCAGGAAGATTCTATTTCAGCCCTTCTGCTGCAGTTGCTACCATTTTAAATCTTCCAATTTAGCCTGCCCTTAGGGCAATCATATGTCAATCAGCATTGCCTTCCTACATTGAGAACTATCAAGTTTACCTGTGAGTACTTTGCCACTAGAAATAAATCATAGAGGGGGAAAAATAATTAAAATAGTTAACTCTCTTATCAATTGCCTCTCCCCACCTCCCCAGCATGTTTTCAATTTTGCCTGAGTTGCTTTAAAAAACTGCTATCTAATTGGCTCTTACTTCTGAACACTTTTATTGCTCCTTCTGGCAGTACATATATTAAGGAGAATGGTACTACTTACTTTCACGTCTTTGCTAGGTATCTTCTTTGTGATCTACCAAATGTTAAAAAATTCATAGCAAAACTGATACAACTCTTCCCCTTTTCCTGTCCCTCACATACAGAAATGACATGTTGGATTTTCAGAAGTGCCAGACCGGTTGGTAAAAATTGAAATGTTAATAGGCACAGCAAAGGTGGTCCTATCAGTGGCAAGGTGTCACTGTCTCCAATGTGGGCACAAAAGTGAAAATAATTTGACGATGAGGTGAGAATGTCTGACAGGTGGGCTCAAGCTAAAAGACAACAAACCTAATATTAATCTGAATTTACAAAAGCAAAAGTTAAGCTATTGAATTAAAAGATTCATAGCCACTTCCATAGAAGTCATAATTTTATTTTTCCCAGTTTTTACATTTCCCAAAGAGAAAGGACCATCAATTATTTAAAATGAGTGGATTCAGTTCCTTCTTCCCTTGTGTTCCAGTAATCCTTTTGGCACCTCAGTATTTTACCACAATGTCTTCCCTCTCCTCAAGTCTCCCAAGCTACACTTATTCTCTCTTTTGTCTTTGGAAAACTTTCCTTTCAGTTGCCCACAAGAAAGTTGAGAGTGAGAGACTCTTTATGCATAAAGAGAACAATAGACTTGGAGTCTGATGACCTAGCTAAGAGTGGCGGCTTTGCAACTTACTAGTTACCTGTGCAACTTTGGCCATATCCCTTTACCTCTGTGTATATTCGTAAAATTATGCTTTGATAGAACATTTCTAGATTCCTTCTGACTGTAATAATCAGTTATTCTATCTGTAGAAGACACAGGGAAAAGGTTATCAGAATGATAATTACTGTTTTTCTTGGCACTCATAGGTGAAATCTTGATTTAACTTTAACTTTCCTCAGCAATGGAAACCTTTTCCCTGGTGCCAATGGAGCCCCAGTCTCTCAGATCTCCCCATTTCAGTATCGCCAATATAATAAATAAAGCCACATGATTAACTGTCTAAAACTCAAACCTTTCTTTCATGTTTATTAGACAGGAAGATTAGCCTCTTTAGTTGTTGACTTCAGACTACTGAAGCAATTATCAGAGTATAGAATGATACTTAGATCAAATTCTTATGGAGATATGGTTCAAGAAACTCTATTCAGTGTTTTGACATATATCATCATTGATTTGTGAGTATCTTTGATTTCAACAGAAGCCACCAAAACGTAAATTACATCAATTGCCATTAGCTTTTCTCTCTTCGGACTTCGGCTGTTGCTATGGTGTCATTAGCACCTGACTACTCTGGACAATAATATAGCAGCTATTTCAATAGTAGCTAGGAAAATCTACTTAATTTTTCTTTATGATCTTCCAATTTCAAGAAGTCTGGTAAAGTTGACAATAGAAATTCTTTGATTTTGTGAATCTATTCTTACTCCTATTTTAACTACGTTTAGTAAAGAAATTAAACAAAATTTGAATTATCTCTCTAACTGGGACATGTGGCTACTGATGTGCTGTTATTTTATTGTTTATGTGTCTTTCAAGCATTTCAACATTTTCAATGGAACAAAAATTTACGTATATGATTTTTCCCTTATTTTGATGGCATTTGAAAAGCCAGAGCACAGTTTATTTTAAACAACAATTCTCCCTATAAAATACTATAGATGCAAATATGAAAAGTGTCAAAAACCTGAATGTTTTATAAACCTGGCACATACTTTGAATTTTTTTTCTCCAAGATTTATGAAGGTATCCTGATTTTTATGAACTTTTCCTTCACAATCAAATATAGCTAAACCCATATTAAAGTCTGGTGAGCCAGAGTTCCACTTAGGCTCTGATTAACTGAGGCTTTTCACAGTAACAATGCTGTCAGGTTTAAGGAGAAAAAGGAAAAAAAAAACTTCCTATACTATTTACAAATAGTTAAGACAGATTCATAAATAATGAATTCATGTCTGAATGCAGATTATACTGCCAAAGAGGAACTTCATTCAGAAGTAGACTAGGCTTGCCTTTAGTTTTTGTTTAATATGTTAATATTCTTGTTTAACTAGCAAAAATGGGTTAGTGAGAAAAGAGGTAGGTGGTTTCTGGGGGAAATGATGTTCATGGAGTCAAAACCAAGCAGAGTAGCTGATGGAAAATGAAGAGTCAGCTGGAAAATTCTGAGCCCTTTAAAAACAGAGGCTATGTGAAGAGTTTATTGCTCTTCCTAAATCAGTCTCCATGATGATGAGATTTCAGGTGATAAAGTTATCCTGGGGTCGGCATTATGGCTAATAAGGATTAAGTTTAGGGTGCTAGTTTTCCTGAGCCATTCAAGGGGATAAAAGAAGGAAAATACGAAGAGCAACTTATCTTCCTTGTATTGTAAGAAAGTTTACAGAAAGTAATTTATATTAAAATGGGAATGTTGTGGGGACAAAAGCAGAATGGGAAGCAGAGATCCAGGATTCAAAAAAAAAAATGTCTTAGTAAGATACATCTGTTGAGTAGACCAAGACTGATACATTGTACCCTTGGTTACTTGCTCCAGTATATTACTTACCCTTTAAAATCTTCTTACTATAGAAAAATAGTATGGTGGTTGATGACCCTTTACTAAAGAATTGAGGGTCAGAGTCCTCAAGATGTTAACCCCAAAAGAAGTTTCTTCTGTCCTTCCTAACTCTTAAGATGAAGGTATTAACGAAAGTTGGTAGAAAGAGGCAGCCTGTGTCTATTATTTTGGAATAAATCCTTTTCTTGCTCTTCTCCCTTCTGAGTATTTTTCATGTATTCTCTAATTCTTTGATATTCAGGGGGTAGGATTCTCCTACTCAGAAAAGAACTCTCTGGTAGAATGTTGTATTATTTTTTTTTTCTGTAGCCTTGAAGCTTTATCTTATCAGGGGTAAAAATGGAATTATAACGGGTAGATAAATGGTGAATTCTTCCATATGGACAGCAGTCTCTATCATCTGTAGCTAATATTTGCTCTCCAATCAAATTCACATCTCTAACTATTTATTAAGCAGCTATTGTGTGTCAGACTCTGTGCTAGTTGCTAGTTGTTGAGGATCTTAAGACAAACTGGAAAATATTCCCTCCCCTAAAGGAGCTCAAATGTACTTGGAGGAAAACAACATTTGCCCAGAGAAGTAGATAAAAAGTCAGAGGTAGGAGAGAACAACAACACCAGGCAGATCAGGAAAGGCAGACTTTGGGCACCCTACTTTGTTCATCATACTTGCCATTTCCCACGTGTTTTAAATGAATAACCTACTTCTGACAAACTGATGTTATACCAAACAAAATGGTAATCGCACCAAGTCAATATGTTCACACTCCAAAATATAAATTGGGAAATTAATTTTCTTAACCCGGTTGGTATATCAGTTATTTTCTCTTATTCTGTTTTCAACTAATAGACACTTTTTTTAGCTTCTTTTTGATCCAACCCCTGCCTGAATCAGTACAGGCTGACATCTGACATGTGTCAAGCTATTTGACAACAAATTAATAAGGCAAAAAAAAAGGCCATCAGACCAAAGGGATCTACATGATAATCTGCCTCATTCCATACTACTTTACAAATAGTTACCAAGTATACAAAACATGAAGATGCTCTGATAAGCACATGTTGGGGGTGGGGGAAAACAGTATATAAAGATGAATAAGACATGACATGCCTTCAAGGAAGTTTAAAATGAGCATGAGGAAGGGATCTATACACATACATAACCTTAACAGTATAGCAACAATGTACTTAAAGAAAAAAAAAAAAGTAGTTGAAATGCAAAGAGAAATAGCAAGATAGCAATATCTGAAAATGTTTATTTCATCTATCAAGACCTAACAGAATCTGAATTACATAATTTTAGAATTGGAAAGAACCTCATAAATAATTTACTTCAACCTGTGACTGAATAACAACTGTAACAACCAACACTTTCATAACACTTTATTGTTTGCAAAGAATTTTACCTCTTTGGTGTCACAGAGGTAGCAAGTGTGTGAGCAGGATTCAAACTCAGATCTTTCTGGGTCCAACTCAACACTATTCACTACAAACTCTCCACCTCCTCAGGCTACCACTTTTTGAACAAGAATAAACTCTAGAAAATATTCTATTAGTTGTCATTTAGCCTATACTGACTGAGAAGGAATACACCATCCCACTATTACCTATGACAGCTCATTTCACTTTGGAATTTTAGGAAGTTTTTTTTTCTCCTTATTTCAACCATTAAATTAGCCTCTTTTCAAAGTCTGCCCTTTTGTCCTACTTCAGCTCTCAGCACCAAGCAGAGTCTATCCCTTCCTTCTCCCATGTGACAGCTCTTCAGTCACTTGAAGGAAGTTATTATGTACTACCTTCAAGTAAACATCCTTATTCCTTCATCTAATCCTTATATTCATGACCTTTAGATTCTTCACTATCATGGTTGTCCCCTGGATCAGAGGAGTCAAACAGGAGTCCTTCATGCTGCCCACAGCAATCTTTAGTACAGCCTGAACCAGATTAAAAATATAATTGTGAAGTATTTAACAATATAAATGAAAACACAATAAAACATGAATAATGTTATTTTTTTTTAAAATTACGCTAGTATGTAGCCTGAAGCATCCTTATATATAGACACATGGAGAGAAATTACTCGAGACTTGGAGAATCTCAGTCTCTCTCTCTCTCTCTCACCAAGCGCAGAACAAAAAAAAAAAATTAAATTGATACTGTCAGAAGGTATATAAATGCAGATATGTATGTATATATATATATATATCTCCTAAATCATATCTTTGTCAACAATAAACTATTGCAATAATTAGTAATGAAACTATGAAGAAAAGATGCAGGTCAAAATGAAGAGCAAAACACTGCATCCAAAATACTGATGTAGGTAAAATCAAAGTAATCAATATAATTTTAAAAATTTATTAAAGATAAGGATGATTGTAAGAAAACATACCAACATACATGGGATGATGCAGTCCTCAGAGTCAAATTTATATTCCTGAACAAAAGAGAGAAAGAAATGAATAGTGAATTGACTGTGTAATAATAAATAAAAATAAATAAATAATAAGGGAAAAGGAAAACAAAAGCAAAAGGGAACCTTTAGAAATTAATGGTAAAATAAAATGATTTAAAAAAAACCCTACTTTTTAAAAAGACTAATAAAGCCAATAAACTCTTAACTAATTTATTTTCTTGAAAGAGAGAAAAAAATTCACCAAAACAAATATAAAATTGGGAGTGAAAATATTACCAATGTAGATGAAATAAAGTAATCATAAATAATTATATCAAAAGCTTTTTTTGAAAATGCAAATAAAATTGATATGTGTGCCTTCCAAAAATGTAGAAAACATACATAGATAACCTAAACATACTTAACTCAGAGAGAAATTAAGACAGTTGTACTCTCATTGGAAAAAAGGAGACTCAAAAATCAACTTTAACATTTAAAGAACAAGTAAGTCCTGTTGCATAAACTGTTTCTAAAAACAGAGAATGACAGCATGGTACATAAGCTTTTCCATGAGTCAAATATTGTCATGTTTGCCAAGAAATTTGAAGATGAGGCTGAGAAGAATTCAGATCAATATTATTAAGCAATATTAATTGTACTTATTAAATAAAATCTTGGAAATACTTCCAAGTAGTATCTGCAATTGGTACACAATTATAGTTCAAAATTAAAAAAAATATTATTATAAATTTTATTAAAACAAAAATGTTATATCAATGGGGGTGAAAAGCCTTTGATCAAATAGAACATTGACTTATATTTTCAAAATGGAAACTAGAAAAATGAAAAAAAATTCTTTGTATAGCATGATGAAAAACATTTATATAAACCTAAGGGGTTACATTATTTAGAAGGGAGAAACACTAGAGCTAGAGCTCTTTATCGATATAATTTTATATAAATCCAGACATGGTACCTTCAACAAAAATGACAGTGAGCTTCAAGAAAAAAGGAGGTAAAATCCATCTTTTGTTGCATATAACATGATACTTTATTTAGAAAACCCATGAGAATCAACAAAAAATTCAGATAATTACCTAAAGTAGCCTTGTAGAATAATTCACATTGTCATTTCTGTATATTATTAGCAAAAATGTGAAAGTGTATTGAAAGAGAAAGACAATTTAAAATCATAAATATATATAATTAATCATATGGAATATTAACTGACCAATACACAGAGGACATATATAAAACCAAGTTGTTTTTTTAAAGCATTTTTCTTTTACAAAAATTAAGATCTAAATAGATAAGTGTTCAATGTTCATGTCAATGTTAATATAATAATGACAATTTGCGTTACCCAAATTAATGTGTTCAAAATAATCCATCCAAAAACAAATATTTATTATGTGTCATATATTTAGATAGCTAGTTGGTCCAGCAGACAGAGTGGAGGACATGGAGTCAGAAACACCTTAGTTCAAATTCTGCTTCAGATGCTTACTAGCTGTGTGACCCTGAGCAAGTTACTTAACCTCTATGTGCCCCAGTTTCCTTATTTGTAAAATGAGAAAAACAATAGCACCTAGCTCCCAACATATTTTTGAGGATAAATTTTGATAATCTTTGTAAAGTGCTTTGCAAACTTTAAAATGCTCTATAAATGCTAGCTAGTTTATTATTGTAGCAGTAGTAGCAGTAGTAGCAGTAGTAGTAGTAGGAGGAGGAGGAGGAGGAGGAGGAGGAGGAGGAGGAGGAGGAGGAGGAGCATGCTTCTACTATGTGCCAGGCACTTGTTTTATATGGATGATAAAAAGACAAAAGTTAAAACTTTATTGTCCTTCATGAGGTTAAATTTTATCTGGGGAGACCACATATAGCATAGTGCTAAATACAGTTGTATACATGATATACATGTCAGAGGGAAAGGAACAAATATATACAGTATCCTACAATGTGTCAAACACTGTGCTAAGTATGTTACAAATACCTCATTAGATCCTCACAATAACTCTATGAGGTAGGTGCTGTTATTATTCTCATCTTACAGTTGAAAAAACAGGCAAATGAAGGTTAAATGGCTTGCCCAGCATGACATAGCTTATAAGTGTTTGAATTATATTTGAACTTGGGCCTTCTTGATGCCAGGCTTGGCAGTCTGTATACTCTGACACCTAGCTGTCTCATATATAAAAAACCACAAATTTCGGGAGGAAAAACATTAACGGAAGAGCAGAGGGTATAAATGATGGCTTCATTATGAATGTAGTACTTATAGCAGTAGTAATAGTAATACTTAAACTCTTTGGAAATAAGGTTTATTTGCTGGAGAGGATGAAGGAATACATTTCAGACAAGGGTAATGGCTATCACGAATGTATGGAGGAGGAGGTGGAGTGTTGTATATGAGAAACAGGAAGAAGGCCAGTTTGGCTAGACTAGAGAATGTTGGATTGAGGCTATGTTATAATGCCATAAGGAGGTTTATGCCAGATTTTGAAGGACTTTAAAACTTAAAGAAATAGAGACACATTTGTTCCTGGAGGCAATAGTGAACTGTGGAGTTTATTAAATAGGAGAGTGACATGGCTAGGAATGTGATTAAGGAAAATCGATTTGGCAGCTGTGTTGAGAATATATTAGAAGTGAGGAAAGATTATCTGATACTGGATGAAAAACAGAAAATCTTATTAGTGAACTAAATTAGATAATCAATATTGAGAAGCAAACTAATCAGTATAGTGTTTGATAAACCATAAGAACATAAATGACTGAGAAAGGAGATCATTATTAACCAAACACATCTGAAAACAAAATGGATAATCGTTTGGTGAAGAATGAGGTTATGCTTATGTCATTACGAACTGAGCTAGATGAATGATCTAAACATTAAAATCACACCATGGTTAAGTGTGGAACTCTGTACATAACTAGGAATTGGTTAACACGCTCCTCAATTAAACTGTTTTATTTTTTCCTCTTCTTTATTCTTTGTTATAAGAGATAGTTCTCTGGGAAGGCATAAGAAGAGGGATATATTTGGCAACATAGAAGTGATAGAAGTTATACTGTGGGAGACAGGTCCTCAGCAGTCGTTAAGGATGTGGCACAAGCCACTGTCTGAGCCTGTGACAGTGGAGTCTTCGTGGATCTCAGTAGCAAACAAATGTGTTTTACTCATTCTACCCTACAGCACAAACTCAACCACACAAAGGCTCCTAACACTGCTCACACAGGTCAGGCCTCGTGTTTGATCATCATGTAGACACTGAAAGTAAAGGAAACACGAAAGTCAAGTTGTTTTCCATCTTGGAAGACAAGAAGATATATCCTTCTAATTGAAGAGCATACCAAAAATAATCACTAAACCAGATACAGCTTTTCCAAACATTGATGGAAATTTTGAAATAAGAGTAGTAAAACTGACTACCACCCTGACCACTTATCATTCTAATTGTTCTATGGGCATCAATAAATACATCATCAAGACTGCAGCTTGAATGTGGAACTTCATAATGAAACAGTGGCGACAAAGTTGGCCTTTACCCAAACGAGAGATCATGCTGATGTTTCTCCATTACCTTTAACTTTTGAAGAGGAGTTTCATTACGGCCCCTTCTTGAGAGTTGAAGAGCCTGTCTAAAAGTACACTAAAAAGATGGATCCATTGGAAGTCCAGAAAGTTCTATATACATTAAAAAATAGTTTCAACAGTTCTGTGGAGCTATTAGACTTTCATACATTCTTTATACTGGGTGAGGGAGGGAGGTAAGGGAGGATTCTTTTTGACTCACAAAGTCAATAAAGCAAAATCTCATGAGTTGTTTCTCACCTCAGCTCCAACCTCAGACAACTGGGAATGCCCTCACAGAGCACATCATTCATGCGAAATTGATCTTTATAAGAGTTTCTCTGGCCTATTACTAAAGTATTTTAGTAATGAAGTTCCAATTTCCTTGACAGACACTTTTAACCTTTAAAATACTTTTCCCTGTGGTTGATCTCTAATTCAGGTGTGATTCTTGTTTGTTTGATAACGAGAAAGAACTTTTCAGTCGACATCAGTCGACTTTGATGTAAAACTTAGCTGCCTCAGTTACTGGGCAACTTATCACACCTCAGTTTCATCTTTAAAGTCAGGGAATGTAGCTGCTTTCTAAAATCTCCTCCAGTTCTAAAAGTATTTTATTCTTTTATTTATTCATTATCATAATCTTTTCCCCCAAAAGACATTAAAATCTATAACATCCTTATTGCAATGTATCTGTATCTGTGTTAATTTTTTACCCACATTGCCTATCATATGAAAAAGTTTTTGTAGAAGTATATATGGATAGATATAGAATAATGGATAATAAAGATAGTGGAATATGAAAGCTAAGTTAATTTTTTAAAATCTCCTTAATCAAAATCAATTTAATCCAATAAATATTTATTAAGTACCTACTGGGTGGCACTGTGTTATGCTATGCAGATAAAATTAATATAATTAGTAAAAATATGGTCCCTGCCCTCAAAGAGCCTGCAATTAAATGAAACAGGAAAGGTCAGGGGACAGGGATGTCATGGGACATCTAGGAGGTGGAGTTGAAACCAGGTAAAGCAACAGATGCAGAACAGAGTAAATTCAAAAGTCCTGGTTCTGCCCTCTATAAAGAAAGGCACTGTTAGAAGTTTGGTACTCCACCTTTGAGCCCTCTAATCAGAGGGGACAGGTGATGTTAATCAAGGCTTAAGTAAGCAGCATGATGATGAAATTAGAAGAGATGAATTTAAGTTGGGAAGGGCATCTCCTTCCTAGAGCTGGAAGCAGGCCAGTAGGTGATGCAAACTGGAGTAAGCAATAGGACTGCTTAATAGGATGAGATGCACATTTTCTTCCTTCCTTCCTTCTTTCCTTCCTTCCTTCCTTCCTTCCTTCCTTCCTTCCTTCCTTCCTTCCTTCCTTCCTTCCTTCCTTCCTTCCTTCCT
>JAQQSZ010005242.1:0-13920 GCA_028646595.1 Phalanger gymnotis
CTGCTCCCCTCAGCTGGGGGCTGGGAGCTCCGTGTGGGACAGACCTTACCCAGAGACCATCCAGGCTGTCCTGGGCTGGAGCCCTGCTTCCCTCTGCCACTTTGTGGGTTCTGCAGCTCTAGAATTGGTTCAGAGCCATTTTTTATAGGTTTTTGGAGGGACTTGGTGGGGAGCTCATGCCAGTCACTGCTTCCCAGCCCCCCATTAACTCTTTTTAGAATTTTTTTTAGATTATAAACTCACTGGAAAGGGCTTTATTTTTTAAAAATTTAATTTAATTTTACTTTTCAACATCCATTTCCATAAAGCTTTTGAGTTTTAAATTTTCTCCACCTCCCTCACCTGCCCCCTCCCCAAGACAACATGTAATCTTATATAGGCTCTACATATACATTCTTATTAAACATATTTTCATGGTAGTCATGTTGTATAGAAGAATTAGAATGAGTGGGAGGAACCACGAGAATGAATAAACAAAACAAAAAAAGAGAGCAAACAAAATTCTTCAGTCTGTATTCAGACTCCATAGTTCTTTCTGTGGGTGTGGATGGAATTTTCCATCATGAGTCTTTTGGAGTTGTCTTAGGTCCTTGCATTTCTGAGAACAGCTAAATCTATCAAAGTCAGTCATCATACAATATTATGGTTACTATGTACAATGTTCTCCTGGTTGTACTCACTTCACTTAGCATCAGTTCATATAAGTCTTTCCAGGTTATTCTGTCTGCTCATAATTTCTTATGCAACAATAGTATTCCATTACATTTGTTCGCCACAACTTGTTCAGCCATTCCCCAATTGATGGCCATCCCATCAATTTCCAATTCTTGGCCACCACAAAAAGAGCTGCTATAAGTATTTTTGTGTATGTGGGTCTTTTTCCCATTTTTGTAATCTCTTTGGGATATAGCTCTAGAAGTAGTATTGCTGGGTCAAAGGGTATGCACATTTTTATAGACCTTTGTGCATAGTTCCAAATTTCTCTCCAGAATGGTTGGATCAGATCATAGCTCCACCAACAATGCATTAGTGTTCCAACTTTTCCACATCTTCTCGAGCACTTGTAATTTTCCTGTTTTGTCATGTTAGCCAATCTGGTAGGTGTGATGTGGTACCTCAGAGATCTTTTGATTTGCGTTTCTCTAATCCATAGTGATTTAGAGAATTTTTCATATATCAGTAGCTATAATTTCTTCTTCAGGAAACTGCCCGTTCATATCCTTTGACCTTTTATCAAAAGGGAATGACTTGTATTTTTATAAATTTGACTCAGTTCTCTATATATTTTAGAAATGAAACATTTATCAGAGACACTGGTATTAAAAATTCTTTCCCAATTTTCTGCTTCCCTCCTAATCTTGGTTACATTGGCTTTGTTTGTGCAAAATTTTTAATTTTAATGTAATCAAAATCATCAATTTTGCATTTCATAATATTCTCTATGTCTTGTTTGGTCATAAATTATTCTGTTCTCCATAAATCTGACAGGTAAATCTGAGAGGCCATCTTGAGAAACACCTTCACTTTTATGTTGGAGAAAACTCTTGCCCAGGGAGCTCAAATAACGCTCCCAGTTTGCTTATAGTATCAGCCTTTATATCTAAATCATATTCTCATTTTGACTTTATTTTGGTGTACAATATAAGATATTGGGCTATGCCTCGTTTCTGCCATACTATTTTCCAGTTTACCCAGCAGTTTTTGTCAAAGTGACTTCTTATGCTGGAAGCTGGAGTCTTTGCATTTATTAAACAGTAGATTACTACAGTCATTGACTACTGTGTCTTGCATACCTAACTTGTTCCACTGATCCACCACTCTATTTCTTAGCCAGTACAAAGTAGTTTTAATGATTGCTGCTTCATAATACAATTTAAGGTCTGGTTCTGCTAGGCTATCTTCCCTAGCATTTCTTTTCATCAATTTCCTTGATATTCTGGACCTTTTGTTCTTCCAGATCAATTGTTATTATTTTTTCTAGCTCTGTGAAACATTTTTTTGGTAGTTTGATTGTCATGGCACTGAATAAGTAAATTAATTTAGGTAGAATTGTCATTTTTATTATATTAGCTTAGCCTAACAATGAGTAACAGATGTTTTTCCAATTATTTAGATCTGATTTTATTTTGTGAAAAGTGTTTTGTAATTGTGTTCATGTAGTTCCTGGGTTTATTTTGGCAGGTAGACTCTGAAATATTTTATACTGTCTACAGTAATTTTAAATGCAATTTCTCTATCTCTTGCTATTGGGCTTTAGTAGTAACATACAGAAATGCCTATGATTTGTGTGAGTTCATTTTATATTTTGCAAATTTGCTAAAGTTGCTTATTATTTCAAGTAGTTTTTTACTTGATTCTCTAAGTATATTATCATATACTCTGCAAAGAGTGATAGCTTAGTTTCTTCTTTACCTATTATAATTCCTTCAATTTCTTTTTCTTCTCTTATTGCTAAAGCTAACATTTCTAGTACCATATTGAATAAGAGGAGTGATAATGGACATCCTTGTTTCACCCCTGATCTTACTGGAAATATATGTAGCTCATCCCCATTACATATAATGCTTGCTGATGGTTTTAGGTAGATTCTCTTTACCATTTGAAGGAAGGCTCCATTCATTCCTATGCTCTGTCTCATGTTCTTAATAGGAACAAGTGTTTTTTTTTTTTGTAAAGCTTTTTCTGCTTCTGTTGAGATAATCATATGGTTTCTGTTAGTTTTGTTGTCGATATGATCAATTATGCTGATAGTTTTCCTAATAGTGAACCAGCCATGCAATCCTCATATAAATCCTACCTGTATTATTCTTGTGATAAGTTGTGGTAATCTTTTTGCTAATATTTTATTTGAAATTTTTGCATCTATATTCATTAAGGAAATTTGTTTATAATTTTCTTTCTCTTTTGACTCTTCCCATTTTGGTATTAATACCATATTTGTATCATAAAGAGAATTTGATAGGACTCCTTCTTTGCCTATGTTCCCAAATAGTCTATATGGTTTTGGAATTAATTATTCTTTAAATGTTTGATAGACTTCTTTTGTGAATCCATCTGCCCCTGCAGATTTTTTCCTAGAGAGTTCATTGATGGCTTGTTCAAGTTTTCTCTGAGATGGGGTTATTTCAGTATTTTACTTTCTTTTCTGTTAATATGAGCAATTTATATTTTTCTGATTCATCCATTTCCCTAAGATTTGCAAATTTATTGGCATATAGGTGGGCAAAACAGTTCCTAATTATTGTTTTAATTTCCTATTGATTGGTGGTGAATTCACCCTTTTCATTTTTGATATTGATAATTTGTTTTTTCTTTCTGTTTTTAATCAAATTAACCAAAGATTTATCTATTTTCTTGTTTTTTCCATAAGATCAGCTCTTAGTTTTATAGTTCAATAGTTATTTATATTTATTTATGTGTATTTATTATAATAACATTCATATGTAAATATAATAATATTTATTGTATATTTATTAGTGCAATAGTTTTTTAATTTCAATTTTATCAACCTCTCCTTTGGTTTTCAGTATTTCTAATTTGATATTTAATTGAGGATTTTTAATTGTTATTTTTTCTAGCTTTTTTAGTTGCATGCCCAATTCATTGATCTCCTCTTTCTCTATTTTATTCATGTAAGAATTTAGAGATATAAAGCTTCCCTTAAGAACTACTTTCATTGCATCCCATAAGTATGTTGTCCCATTTTTGTCATTCTCTTAGACGAAGTTATTGATTGTTTCTATAATTTGTTGTTTGACCCACTCAGTCTATAGGATTAGATTATTTATTTTCCAATTAATTTTAGTCTATCTTTCCAAGGCCCATTATTACATATAATTTTTATTGCATCATGATCTGAAAAGGATCCATTTAATATTTCTGCCTTTCTGCATTGGATTGTGAGGATTTTATGCCATAGGACATGGTCAGTTTTTGTGTAGGTGCCATGCACCACCAAGAAAAAGGCATATTCATTTCTACTCTCATTCAGTTTTCTCCAGAGTTCAACCATATCTAACTTTTCTAAAATTCTATTCACCTCCTTAACCTAATTTCTTGTTTACGTTGAGGTTAGATTTATCTAGTTCAGAGAGAGGGTGATTGAGGTCCCCCACTAGAATACTTTTTCTGTCTATTTCTTCCTGCCTTAACTTCTCCTCCAAGAATTTGGATGCTATACTACTTGGTGCATATGTGTTTAGCAATGACATTACTTCATTGTGTATGGTGCCTTCTAGCAAGATATAGTTTCCTTCCTTATCTCTTTTAATTAGATCTATTTTTGCTTTTGCTTCATCTGAGGTTAGGATTGCTACTCCTGCTTTTTTTTTTACTTTAGCTGAGGCATAATAATATACTCCACCCCAGGCTTTTACCTTTACCTTGTGTGTATCCCCCTATTCTAAACGTATTTCTGTTTCAACACTTTAGCTAGCAGCTACTGTGGCTGGGTAAAACCAACAACAACCAGCACACAGAACACTCCAAGCCCAGATTCTTTTGATCTGCTTTACCAAGGAAAGCACTGTTAAGAGGTTAACAATCTGTATCAACAATCCAGCTAGCAGCTTCTGTGGGAGTGTAAGATCCACCAACAGCCAGCACCCAGAAAGCTGCCAACACAGGTCCTTTTGATCTGCTTTACTTAAGGAAAGCAACTTAAGTTAAGAGGTTAGCAATCTTTCTTTAATCCAGCATACAAATAACATTCACCTAGTTCAGGGGAAAAAGCCAGCACCCTGAATTACAAACCAAATACAATTTGTAGTTATTAACATCTGAGTATACAGCTGGGGAGCTCATTAGAATGGCTGGCCTAGAGTCACATGCCACTCCTGCTGTGGCTCAGAGCTCCGAGTGAGAATGCTAACCTTTGTGCTTATATATCCTGTTCAGGGTCAAAGGGGAGTTACATATGAGACTCACTCACGTGACCTAAAATCGTCATAAAAACGCAACTTAAACTCGTGTGGTAAAATAGCCTCTGATGTCACAAACATGTCACTGAAACCCATGTAAACTAGGCTTTCTCGTGAGGCAAGGAGGTCATCAAGGACTCCTAATTTAATCAAGGAAACAAAGGCCAAACTCTTCAAGGGCACTTAATTGAATAAATGCTAAGAGCCCATCTTGATTCCCAGTTCCCAATACAGTTTCTTGTAAACAACATATTGTAGAATTATGGTTTTTAATACATTCTACTACCCACTTCTATTTTATGGGAGAGTTCATCTCATTTATATTCACATTTATGATTATAATTTGTGTCTTTTTCTCCCTCCTATTTCCACACTTGTTTATTCTTTTATTTCTCCTTTTTCTCTTTGCCTCTCAAAAGAGTTTTGCTTTTGATCACTTTCTTCCTCAGTCTTCCCCCCTTCTATCAGCCCATTTCTTTCTCTTTCCCTTTTCTATTACTACTTCTTCTTTCTCTTCTAACCACTTCCTCCCTTTTCTTTCCCCTTTCCCCTCTTACTGTCTGTGGTGCAAGTTAGATTTACATACCTGAGTATGTTTTTCCTTCCTTGAACCAAATCCTATGAGAGTAACATTGAAACAATCCTCTCCTCCCTACCTTTTCTGCCCTACTGTAATATTTTTTGTGCCTCTTCATGTGATATAATTTACCCTTTTCTGCCTCCTCCTTTCCCCTTCTCCCATTACTATCCCTTTGCACCCCTTAATTAGATTATTTATCATCACTTCAGTTAATTTATACCCACACTCTCTATGTATATCCCTTTTAAATATTGCAATAAAGATACAATGTTCAAAAGTTATAGCTATCATCTTCCCATCTAGAGATGTACACAGTTTACCCTTACTGAATAACATCTTTTTTTTCTTTCCTGTTTACCTTTTTATGCCTGTATTTGAAGATCAAATTTTCTGTTGAGCTCTGGTATTTTCATCAGGAAGGTCTGGAAGTCCCCTGTTTCATTGAATGCTCATCTCCTTGCCTGAAAGATTATGCTCAGTTTTGCTTGGTAGTTGATCCTTGGTTGTAATCCAAGCTCCTTTGCCTTATGGAATATCATATCCCAAGTCCTCTGATCTTTTAATATAGAAGGTTCATGGTCCTGCATGATTCTGACTGTGGCTCGATGATATTTGAATTGTTTCTTTCTGGATGCTTGCAGTATTATCTCCTTGACCTGATAATTCTGGAATTTGGCTTCAATATTCCTTGGCATTTTCAATTTGGCATCTCTTTCAGGAAGTGATGGGTAGATTCTTTCAATGACTATTTTACCCTCTGGTTCTAGAGCCTTGGGACAATTTTCCTTCATGATTTCTTGGAAGATGCTGTTCAGGCTCTTTTTTTCATCTTGGTATTTAGGTAGATCAATAATTCTTAAATGATCTCTCCTGGATCTATTTTCCAGGTCAGTTGTTTTTCCAGTGAGGTATTTTGTGCCTTCTATTTTTTCATTCTTTTGATTTTATTTGACTAATTCTTGATGTCTCACAGAGTCATTACCTTCCATTTGCCCAATTCTAATTTTTAAGGAGGTGTTTTATTCAGTGTATTTTTTTTTATTTTGTCAATTGTATTTTTAAAGGAATTATTCAATTTTTTTTTCTATCTCTCTAATTTGACTTTTAAAACCCTTCTTGAGCTCTTCCAAGAAGGCTTTTTGGGCCTGAGACCAGTTCATATTCCCCTTTGAAGTTTCAGAAGTGAGTATAGTGACAATGCTGTCCTCTTCTGAATTTGTGTTTTGATCTTCCCTGTCTTTGTTTTGCTATGATGCTTTTTGCTCATGGTGTTTACCTTTTTCCTGGCTTTTAAAGTCGAACTCTGCTTCTGGGGCATAAGAGGCACTGTCTCACACTTCTTCTTCTGGGAGCTAGAGGCCTGGTTACTAGCTTTCTGTGCTAGGGCCTCAGGTTCTAGCAGCTGGAGCTGTAGAGGCTGTGGCTTATATGGTGCTGAGCCAGAGCTGGTGGTGGCAGCTCATGTATGATGAGGCCCGGTGGGGTTTTTCTGGGTTTCCCCAGGGTTACACTGAAGTTTGAGGGGTGAGATATTCTGACCACTGGAGGTTGCTTTCTCACTGGGGATTATGCTAGAGCCCAGATAGGCTCAGCCACTGTTGGATGCTGGACTGCTGTGCAAGTGCTGGTTCTCTGCACTGTTGTCTTCCAGTTACCTTGGCTGTGAAAAGGCATGTGGGAGTACTGGTATTGGCACTTGCCTGCTCCACCACCTGGGGCTCAGAATATCCTGCTGATTTGCTAGGTGGGGCTTGCCACTGGCTTAGTGGGACACCATCCATCCTGTACTGGTCCCCTTTAGTCATAACGAGAGGTACCTTTCCCAGTAATCCCCGTAGCCTCACAAGCTAAAAAAATTCTCACCCCCTTTTTCTGCTGGCTTCACTGTTTCAGGATTTTTCCTGGGGCAGTATTTTCTGGGTTTTTCAAGGTCAGTAAGGGAGAGTGAGAGTGACTTACTGTTTACCCCACTATCTTGGCTCTCACTTTGGGATGCCATTAATGCTTATCCCCTTGTTTCCTTTCATCTTTGAATATGTAGCTTATATTTAAATTTTTCATCTTTGATTTTTCAAGGTCCAAAAGGAGAAATGTAATATAACCTGAACCTTTATTTCATCACTTTTTCTTCCTAGACTTAGAGTTATAAGAATAGCTCACATCCAGATAGTGCTTTAAAGTTTGCAAAACACTTTACAAATATTATCTCATTTGATTCTCACACTAACCCAGGTAGGTACTGTTATTATGCCCACTTTGCAGATAAAGAAACTGAGACTAGGATGTGGTAAGTGACTTGCTTAGGGTCACACAGCTACCAAGTGTGAAGAAGAATTTGAAATTGAGTTTTCATGACTCTAAGTCCACAGGACCACTCTAGATATTTATTACTTATAACTATTATATTTTGTTGTTGCTGCTGCTAATGCCAACCTAATGCCACTTATTAACAAATACCTAGGTGTTTCAAAAACATTTTCATGATGGAGGCTTTCACTTATTATCCATATATTTGATTCTATGTAGGTACTATTGAAAATTGTCAGTGGTGCTAACCATTCAAAAATTTGGCAGCTCCATGTCATGCATAGAGAGTTGTACTCTGAGTGAAGATGACTTGAGTTCAGAGAAGGTGAGTGACTTTCCCATGGTTACACAGGTAGTGGTGTAGTTTTGCTTGAAACTGCAGGTCATCTGACTCCAAATTCAGCACTGCTACTTGTCTAAATTTATAGTAAGGGTATCAATAGGAAAATGAAATGTGGCATCCCAGTGGAGAAGGGAGCTTTCTCAGAACTGGAAAAGTCTGTATACTAATTTTGCCTCTGTGTGAAAACTATGTGAACACTGCCAAATTACTTAGCTTTTCAGTGCCCCAGGCAACTCTGAATAAGTTGTTGAGCATACCTTGATTTTCAATTGGTAGATGGAGTTTCCTCATCAAAGATTCCACATGTGAGTGAAATCATAGATTTCGTTCCCCCCGAAATGGAAGCAATAACTGCATTTAGTTGATTCTTTACAGGAAAAAATTATATGCTACTTATCTAGTTAACATTTTGTTTTGGTATTTTGCTATCCCCCTTTTTCCTTCTTTTGGCTATTAGTACTTGGCTACCTAAATGCGTGTTATCACCTGAAGGGGTTGGTTATAGGCAATCCTCATATTAAGCAATCTTGTTACTTGTGAAAAGCACTTGGAGAATATTTGTTGAGGGAGAGAAGTTTAAACCAATGGATAAAATATGAATTTGTGCTTAATATAGGATTTCAATTATCCTACCCTCATATTATCTTAATCCCAATTATCCTCTATCCCATAGATGTATCATTTTATTAACTTTTATTACACGCAAAATTATTTTGCACCTGTTAACTACATTTGCAAGTAATTAAAAGCAACAGAAACATTATACTTAGGAATAGTATTCCCATTCCAGAAGTCATTCTCAATTGATTTCCATGTAAGTGCTGTTTTAAAGGCATTCCTTCCAAAGCATGCTAAAAGAAATATTTGTAGTTAATAACACATTAATGTAATGTAGATCCTGTGAATATTTATGTCTGATTTTCATGATGCTTGTAGCTGTGAGAGATATAGCATGATATGAGGTTGGATTGTCCTAATTTTATCACTCATTTAAAATTTATATGTCAATTGTTAATGATTCCTCCCACTCTGCCTAGGCCAATTTTATAACACTTATAGCCAGTTAATTTAATTTAAATAGTTAAGTACATAACAAGTATGTTATTTTCACAGATGAAACATTTTTAAAGGTTAATGGAAAATTAAGTGACAACTAGAATGTGAATGGTGCAGATGATTATTTATATCAAATTATTATAACTATTAATGAAGCTATATACTATGATATAGCATAACATATATAATAATATCAATACTATTAATGAAATATGCCTAACGAAGCACACAAAGACTTCTCCTGGTGGAATGGATTGACAAGAACTAATTTGTTCAAATGCCCATGAATGCAGCCGAAGCAGGCACTATGAAGCATTCAGGGCTTGGTCAGACATCAAAGACATCAAGGTCATCCATTGCATCCTGGGCCATCAGCAGTCATCTTGACTGCTGTTTTTTCACTGGACACTGATGGCTCTGAAGGAGAGATGATGACTCTGTACAACTCTGCTTTACTTAAATCAAATTCATGTGCAAGTCAAAACATCACTCATCCAATATTGTGATATCATTGGTCTTCTTCAAAAATGAAGGATAAACAACAGCAACAGCAGTGAAACCCAATTGATTTCCTGATAATCACTTAGTATCTTTCACAGCTCTTTGCAACATCTGACTCAGATTAGATCCAGCAAATACCCTTTACTTCTAAGCTTACTTTTCCCTCAGATTTATGATAAATACTAGAAAGGAGATAATAATCTATGTTTTAAATATAACAGGAATCTGAATTTAGGTTTCTTTCTCTACATACTTTACAAAGGCCTGATAAATCCATGGTAATTATTTATTCAGCCACTTTACTGCTTCACAGTGTGTCAGAAGTTGAATTTCTCAGATAGCTGTTTCATGACCTCTACTTGTAGTTATTAGATAATACCTTGCCCTCAAGGAACTCCTAATACCAAATACATAAAGGAGATAGATGCACAAAATAAAAGTCTGTAACCAGGCATGTGGTGGTAAAAAAAAATAGCTAGCTCTAAAAAATGCATTATTTTCCTTTTATTTCTTTCCATTTTTTCAAAGAGAAATGAGATGACAGTAGAAATGGTGGAAAAAGAGAAAAGAAGATGATGGGAAGAAGTGAGTCACAATAAAGACAAAGAATATGACTGGAAAGGGAAAGTAAACTGGAATATTTGTGAGGATAACTATGTCTTCTTAAGTTGCTTTCTCTACCACTATGCCCAGGTAGGGACCCCAGAAATGTACCTTCAGACAAAGATATTGTTTATTAGTCTGAATAAATGTGCCACCAACACCTGGCAACTTGACCAATTGTGAACCTAACCCTGACTCTCTCCAGCTTATTAAAATTTTGACTCTTTAATCCTTCCCAAGTTTAGTAGTTTAGAGACTTAGAATAATGACTTGTGAAAAGTAAATGAATGAATGAAAAATCATTAAGTGCATACTATGTGCCAAGCACTATCTATGTGTTGTGGATATAAATAAGCAAAAAATTAACACCATTTCTGTCTTCAAGGAGTTATCATTCTAATTCAGGGAGACAACAGCTTAAAGAAAATTCAGCTACCAGGCAGATTAAGTTATTGAATATTATGTATTTAAGTTTTAGTATTTGTCTAAAAAAAACAGAAAGAAGAGTTGGAAGTCCAAAGGGTGGGTAACAGAGTGTATGATAAGCCCTAAGAGTCCTTAGTCAGTGAGAGCAGAAGACATAGGAACAAGGCAGATGATATATTCTAGGGTGTAGGATGTAGTAGTACTTAGGATGTAGTAGCAAAGTAGATGGTGAACCTGGTGGTCCTCTATCTCACCTAAAAGAACAGAGTTAGTGACTCCCAACTCATCTAAGTAGTGTGAACAGTGAAACCATCAGGATATGTTCTGGGTAGCCTGAAGAAGTGGGATTGGGCCTAGAGAAGTCAAAGGGAGAGGTGCACATCTGTCCTGCTACTGGACTTCAATGATACAGGAAGAGAGAGTGAGGCCTGATGACTTTATGCAACTCTGCCTCACTTAGGTCCAATTTACTTGCAAGTTGATGCCATTGGTCTTCTTCTTGTTGTTGTTACTATTATTATTTCTGGAATGAATGTCCTATCGAAAACAGAGAAACAAAGGAAACAGCCTTGAGATGGACCGATACTTTCTATTCCTTGTCATATTTGTATTAACAATCCACAGACAACTGGCACAGTGGTGATATGTACTAAAAACATCAGAGAAATATTGTCTTTTACTCAGGGAAAGGAATCAGGACTTCATCAGTTTTGTTTCCCAAATAGAATGCCCTACAGTTCACTTTCTTAATTCAGATGCCACACAGCATATTAATGATTTTTAATACTCTCTGCCCCCCTCATCTTTAAAATTTGGCTTGATTGTACATGTGGAACAGCTAGATCCTCTTCAAATCATGGCACCACGTCTATTAATGGGAGGTTGAACACAGATCCTCTAACTATGCTCATGATTTTGTAGAGGAATATTTTGGAAATATGAGCTGTTACTGGATTATTAGTACTGAAATATAACCATAGCTTTAATATCAGTGTGGTTACTCCAGCCTCATATAGCAGGCCAGCTGTGTAGATGAATTTCCTCCCTCCCCCATCACTTTAAACATAATGAGAGCTAATTTTAAGTCAACCTTAGTATAAAGCTTATTATAGATCTTATAATCAGCACTAATTATTTGATACAAAGATGAAGATGAATTTATTACTGTTGACTCAGGCTATTAACTGCATGTTAATGGGATGTCACTTCATTTGCTTCTATTATTGATTTGTTGACATTAGGAAACCATTGAAACAGTACTTTAAGGGTCAGTTACAGTGTCACATGTTTGTATAGTCCTTTAGATGCAATTTCTGAATGTAGTGCAAATTCCTGCAAGTTAAATAGTGGATTTTCTAATTACAACTAGTTTTTGACTATGAAGGTCTTTCTAGCAGGTTCTTTCATTTTTTTGAAGTCAGCATTGGGTGATTTTGATTGTTTTCTTATATTGTCTGCTTTATTACTTTGCCATATATTCATTTCGGAATCAAAACAATATTATTGGTGGTTTTTTATCTTTAGAGTGTTCTATGTAGCTCTAAAGATATTAAGGAGGAAAAAGTTTATGAGTTTGAAACATATGCATAATGAGAAGATATTGTGTACATTCAGCCACTATTTTACTAAAACCCAGTGATATCTTGGGGTAGTAGCTTTGTTAATAAATGAGAGAATGGTATTAGTTTAAGCTTTTGACAGAATTTTGACTATCATCTCAATTACCACATTTTTATTTAACTTATATCCAGAATTTATTGTATAGGATGTATCATATCATAGAATCTTTCTAGCAGGATTTCTATTTTTAGAATAGCACTTAAGATACAGGAGTGATAGACTCTTGCCTAGGGATGGAGTGCATCTAATGAGGGTGGGGAAGAATGCGTTCTTGTTTTGAGACTTAGGGATCTGAACAAGGGGACTTAAAGCTGAAAATGGAGAAGGAAATAGAAAGCTATTCATATCTATCCACCAAGCCAGATACTCCAGATAATGGCAGGTATGAAGTAGTTATTCTCAGCAATACAATGATCTAAGACAATTCCAAGAGGCTCATGATGAAAAATACCATCTACCTCTAGAGAAATAACTGGTGGAATCTGAATGCAGATCAAATCATGCTATTTTTCATTTTTTCATTGTTTTTGGTCTGTGTTTTATTTTCCAAAATGACCACTATGGAAGTATGTTTTACATCACTGCACATGGATAATCTATATCAAATTGCTTGCCATCTCAGGTAGGGGTTGGGGAAAGAAGGAAAGAAGGAGAGAATTTGGAACTCAAAATTTAAAAAAATGTTAAAATTGTTTTTATGTGTACTTGGAAAAATAAAATATTATTCAAAAAATAATTTGCTAAAAAAAAATTTGAGGAAGGCCCCAAACAATAATATTTACAAAGTCTACTTAGGTAAAATTGACTTCTAAGGTTTATTCACTGAAATGTAATGGTATGTGATTGGACTATGGTAATGGAACGATCTACTTTAATAAGAAAGTAGGCTTGAAAATAAATTTAATTAGGAGGTGGAGTCAAGAGAGCAGCTGTAAAGCAGGGACTTGCTTAAGCTCTCCCCTAGGTCCCTCCAAACACCTGTAAAAATGGCTCTGAACAAATTCTAGAGCAGCAGAAACCACAAAATAGCAGAGGGAAGCAGGCCTCCAGCCCGGGGAAGCCAGGATGGTCTCTGGGAAGGGTCTATTGCATGGAGCTGGGAGAAGAGTGGAGCACAACCCAGCATGGGCCAACCTAGGACCAACCAGACTGGGAACTAGGCGGAACAGGTGGTAGGATCTTGAATCATCGAGCCGTGGCAGTTACCAGACTTCTCAACCCACAAATGCCAAAGACAACAGAGAAGGTTAATGGAAAAACTTCTGGATCAGAGTGAAAGGAGTGTGGTTAGACCCTAGCCCCAGGGGTGGGGAAGTAGTGCAGCTCTGGGGCTGCTTCCAGAGCTCCAGCTGAGGTTGCTTTTGGGCCCAGGCCCACCCTGTGGGAGGAATTAAGCAGCAGATCAGAGCAGGAGTGCAGAGCCTGCTTGGATCTGGATTGCAGTCTGGATGGTGGGTCTAGGCGGAGGTGGAGTGCTAGTGTTGCAGAGTTTGCTGTGTAGAAGTAGCTCTGAAAACAGCAGCAAAGTCCCTCAAGCTTGGGACAAAGTACTCTCTATTCTACAA
>JAQQSZ010005243.1:0-13920 GCA_028646595.1 Phalanger gymnotis
CAGGAGAATAGTAAACACCTCTCCTTATATCATACCATCCTGGAAGAACTGAAAACTAGTTCCCTAGGAGTATCTCTAAAAACAGCTGCACAAAATTCCTGAAGCTTACTACAGCTCACCTTCCATTCTGGAAGCAGAGCCCTGTCTTAACAAAGAGTTAAAAAGTCAAGTAATAGACTGGGAAAGTGATGAAACAAAGGAAAAAAATTCTGACTAGAGGAAATTACTATGGTGATGAGGAAGATCAAAAGACACACTCAGAAGACAACAAAGGCAAAGCTCCTGTATCCAAACACTCCAAGAAAAATACGAATTGGTCTCAGGCCATGGAAGAGCTCAAAAACGACTTTGAAAATCAAGTAAGAGAAGTAGAAAAATTGGAAAGAGAAATGAGAGCAATGTAAGAAAATCATAAAAAAAAATTTGTGTGTACTTTAGTAAAGGAGACACCAAAAATACTGAATAAAATAACATCTTAAAAAATGGACTAGGCCAAGTGGTCCAAAAAGCTAATGAGGAGAAGAATACCTTTAATTAAAGAGCAAAATTGGCCAAATGGAAAAAGTCAAAAGTTCATTGAAGAAAATAATTTCTCAAAAATTAGAATGGAGCAAGTGAATGCTAATGACTTTATGAGAAATCAATAAACAATAAAACAAAAACAAAAACAAAGAAAAAAGGGTTCAATGTGAAGTATCTCATTGTAAAAATAATTAACCTGTAAAATAGATCCAGCATAGATAATTTGAAAGAGTATTGTACTCCCTTGAAGTCTATGATCAAAAAAGATCCTAGACATGAACTTTCAGGAAATTATCAAGGAAAACTGCCTTGATATACTAGAACCAAAGAGCAAAATAGAAATTGAAAGAAACTGCTGACTACTTCCTGAAAGAGATTCCAAAATGAAAACTTTTAGGAAAATTATAGCCAAATTCCAGAGTTCCAGGTCAAGGAGAGAATATTTCGGTCAGCCAAAAAGAAACAATTCAAATATTCTGGAAGCATAATCAGTATAAAACAA
This sequence comes from Phalanger gymnotis, assembly GCA_028646595.1. NCBI lineage: Eukaryota > Metazoa > Chordata > Mammalia > Diprotodontia > Phalangeridae > Phalanger > Phalanger gymnotis. The sequence goes on from JAQQSZ010005243.1 coordinate 1,025, forward strand.
GATTCAGCAGCTTCTATTTTAAAGGATCAGAGGGCTTGGAATATGATATTCTAGAAGTCAAAGGAGCTAGGATTGTAACCAAGAATCACCTACCCAGTAAAATTTAGTATAACCAAGGGGGAAAAATATGTATTCAGTGAGATAGAGGACTTTCGAGTATTCTTGAGAAAAGACCAGAGCTAAATAAAAAATTTGACTTTTAAATACAAGATTCAAAAGAAGCATGAAAAGGTAAACAGGAAAGAGAAAGCATAAGTTTGAATCAAAGTTTAACTGTTTACATTCCTACGTGGGAAGATGATATTTGTAACTAGTAAGACCTTTCTCATTATTAGGATAGTTAGAAAGGGTATAGGCAGAGGCCACAGGTGTGCAATGAGTATGATGGGGTAATATATAAAAAAAAAATTAAGGCATGAAAGAGGAATGTGCTGTGAGAAAGGGAAAGGGAGAGGTAAAATGGGGTAAATTATCTCGATAAAAGAGACAAGAAACAGTTTTTACATTGGAGGAGAAGAGAAGGGAGGTGAGGAGGAGTAAGTGAAACTTACTCTCACCAGAATTGGTTCAAAGATAGAATAGCATGCATATTTAATTGGGTATGGAAATATATCTTAACCTGCAGGGAAGTGCAAAGGAATGGAATAAAAGAAGGGAAATAATAGAAGGGAAGGCAGTTTGGGGGAGTGGGTAGTCAGAAGTAAAACACTTTTGAGGAAGGGCAGGGTGAAAAGAGAGAGAATGGAATAAACAGGAGGGGAATGGAGGGAAATATGGATGGAGAGAAATACAGTTAGCAATAGTAAAGTGAAAAAAAAAACTGAAACAGACTTATGATGAAAATGCTATCTATCCCCTGACCCCCCCCCCACCAAAAAAAAACCTGACAGTGTCTGAATGCAGATTGAAGCATACTTTCCTTTTAACTTTTTTTTTTTCTTTAGGATTTTTTTTTTTTTGGTCTATGTTTTCTTTCACAACATGACTATTGTGTAAATGTTTTCCATGACTACACACGTATAACCTATATCAAACTGCTTGCCTTCTCAGTGAGGGGTGAGGTGGAAGAGGAGCAAGAGAGAGAATTTGGAGCTTAAAGTTTTAAAAATGAGTGTTAAAATTGTTTTTTATATGTACCTGGAAAAATAAAATACTAAATAAATTTGAAAAGACTTTTCATTTCAAAGAATAGCAGGAATGGGTATCTTAATATGGAAAGGACAGAATTTGGCTTTATATAGTGAAATCATCTCCCAAAGTGATTTAATGAGGGTATATATAATGTAGAGTTGGTTTAAAGGAATACTCCAGGACCCTAAAACCTAATAGAGTATTTATGTAGGATAGTGGTGTTCACAAAGTATTTTTTTAATTTTAAGGTTTTATTTTATTTAATACTTTAGTTTTTAACATTGATTTCCACAAGATTTTGAGTTACAAATTTACTCCCCATTTCTACCCTCCCCCTCATTCCAAGCTGGCATATGTTCTGATTACCTTGTTCCCCAGTCAGCCCTCCCCTCTTTCACCCACTCCCCCCCCTCCCTTTTCCCCTTACTTTCTTGTAGTGCAGGATAGATTTCTATGCCCCATTCCCTATATAACTTGTTTCCCAGTTGCATACAAAAAAAACCCAACTTTTTAACCATTTGCTTTTAAAACTTTGAGTTCCAAATTCTCTCCCTTCTTCCCTTCCCACCCACCCTCCCTAGGAAAGCAAGCAATTCAACATAGATCACACATGTATCAATACGTAAAACACGTCCACATTGCTCATGTTGTGAAAGTCTAAATATATTTTTTTCCATCCTATCTTGTCTCCCTTTGTTCAATTTTCTCCCTTGACACTGTGCCTTTTCAAAAGTGTTTCCTTTTGATTACTTCCTCCCCCTATCTGCCCTCTCTTCTATCACCCCCCCCTTTTTATCCCCTTCCCCTTACTTTCCTTTGGAGTAAGATACCCAATTGAGTGTGTATGTTTTTCCCTCCTTAAGTTGAATCTAATGAGAGTAAGATTCACTCATTCCCCCTCATCGGCCCCCTCTTCCTTTCCAACAGAACTGCTTTTACTTGTCACTTTTATGTGATATAATTTACCCCTTTCTGTCTTTCCATTTCTCCCTCTCTCAACATATTCCTCTCTCACCCCTTAAATTTGCTTCATTTTTCTACGTATCATCCCTTCATATTCAACTCATCCTGTGTCCTCTGTCTGTATTCCCTTCAACTCCCCTAATACTGAGAAAGGTCTCATGAATTACACACATCATCTTTCCATGCAGAAATGTAAACAAAACAGTTCCACTTTAGTAAGTCCCTTATGAATTCTCTTTCTTGTTTACCTTTTCATGCTTCTCTTGATTCTTGTGTTTGAATGTCAAATCTTCTCTTCAGCTCTGGTCTTTTCATTGAGAAAGCTTGAAAGTCCTCTATTTTATTGAAAATCCATATTTTGCCTTGGAGCATGATACTCAGTATTGCTGGGTAGGTGATTCTTGGTTTTAATCTTAGCTCCATTGACCTCAGGAATATCATATTCCAAGCCCTTCAATCCCTTAATGTAGAAGCTACTAGATCTTGTGTTATCCTGATTATGTGTAGTAGGAAGGACGAATTTGTAATCTCAAATATAATCATGATTATGTTTGAATGGTTCGAAATCGCAAGGTATGAGAGATTCTCTAAGTAGAAAGCAACAAAACATTTATTTAGGCCCCACAGCAATAAATTAGCAAACCAGCCTCCCCATTCCGACATCTTGACCAAAAAACCCCAGGCCCAGTAGGCTCGCCTCACAAGAGTAACCAGGAGGCCACATAAAAACCAGATGGTATTTAGCCAATCCATATTTACTGGCCTCAAGTCCTTGCTTGCACTCCTGGGTTCGGCTCTGCTTCTGCTGCTCATGCCTCAGCTTTTTTTCAACTTCAGCTATAGTTGTCTCTTAGCTCGCCTCTCCTTGAAGCCAAGCCTCTGGCGGTCTCAAGCCCCGCCTCAACGACCAGAGAGCATTGTTTCCAGAGTTGGCCCCTCTTAAGTCATCAATCTACACCTACACAGGTTTCACACCTGATAGGGCTTTGGGCCTGGGGCTTAGCACTTAACAGCTAAAAGTACTTTCACTGAAGGTAAACAAAAGCCAAACTCCTCAAGGGCACCTTTAAACTAAGTGCTAAGGAGCCCATTTTGCCTTACTGACTCATTATGTTTCCATAATACTCAAATTGTTTCTTTCTGGCTGCTTGCAGTATTTTCTCCTTGATCTGGGGACCTCTGGAATTTGGCTATCATATTCCTAGGAGTTCTCTTTTTGGGATATTTTTCAAGAGGCAATCGGTGGATTCTTTCAATCTCTATGTTACCCTCTGGTTCTAGAATATTAGGGCAGTTTTCCTTGATAATTCCTTGAAAGATGATACCTAGGCTCTTTTTTTTGATCATGGCTTTCAGGTAGTCCAATAATTTTTAATTATCTCTCCTTGATCTATTCTCCAGGTCAGTAGTTTTTCCAAGGAGATATTTCGCATTGTCTTCCACTTTTTCATTCCTTTGGTTCTGTTTTACAATATCTTGATTTCTCATAAATTCACTAGCTTCCACTTTCTCTATTCTAATTTTTAAGGTAGTATTTTCTTCAGTGGTCTTTTGGACCTCCTTTTCCATTTGGCTAATTCTGCCTTTCAAAGCATTCTTCTCATTGGCTTTTTGGAGCTCTTCTGCCATTTGAGTTAGTCTATTTTTTACAGTGTTGTTTTCTTCAATATTTTTTTCAGTATTTTTTGGGTCTCCTTTAGCAAGTCATTGACTTGTTTTTCATGGTTTTCTCGCATCCTTCTCATTTCTCTTCCCAATTTTTCCTCTACTTCACTAACTTGCTTTTCCAAATCCTTTCTGAGCTCTTCCATGGCCTGATACCAGTTCATATTTTTCTTGGAGGCTTTTGATGTAGACTCTATGACTTTGTTGACTTCTTCTGGCTATATGTTTTGGTCCTCTTTGTCACCAAAAACAGAATCTAGAGTTTGAGTTTGAGTCTGAGTCTGAATCTGAGTCCTATATTACTGCCTGGCCATGTTCCCAGCCAACTACTTGACCCTTGAGCTTTTTGCCTGGCTATGACTGCTTGTAGCATAGAAAGTACATTGTCCCAAGCTTTAGGGCCCAACCACTGCTATTTTCAGAGCTACTTCTACTTCACTGTCACTGCAGGCTCTGTCACAGCAGCAGTCCTCCTCCCCCAAGAACCACCAATCAGGACTGCAATACAGATCCAAGTGCCGCAAAGCAAGAGAATTTGCCTTTGTGCCCAAATATATACATATGTGCAATATACATACATACATACATACACACATATTGACAGAGGGCACAGGGTGAGTTGAATATGAAGGGATGATATCTAAAAAAATAAAATCAAATTAAGGGATGAGAAAGGAATATGTCAAGAGATGGAGAAAGGAAGAGAGAGAATGAGCTAAATTATCTCTCATAAAAGGAATAAGAAAAAGCAGTTCCATAGGAAGGGAAGAGGGGGTAGGTGAGGGGGAATGAGTGAATCTTGCTCTCATCGGACTTGACCTGAGGAGGGAATAACATACACATTCAATTGGGTATCTTAACCCACAGGAAAGAAGGAGTAAGTAGATAAAAAGGGGGGATGAGAGAAGGGAGGGCAGATAGGGTGAGGATGAAATCAAAAGCAAACACTTTCAAAAAGGGACAGGGTCAAGGAAGAAAATTGAATAAAAGGTGATAGGACAGGAAAGAGCAAAATATAGTTAGTCTTTCACAACATGAGTATCGTGGAAGTGTTTTGCATAATGATGCACATGTGGCCTATGTTGAATTGCTTGCCGTCTTAGGGAGGGTATGTGGGGAGGGAGGGGAAGAGAGAATTTGGAACTCAAAGTTTTAAAAGCAGGTGTTCAAAAAAAAAGTTTTTCATGTAACCAGGAAATAAGATATACAGGCAATGGAGCATAGAAATTTATCTTGCCCTATAAGAAAGTAATGGAAAAGGAGATGTAGAGGAGTGGCATGTCAGAAGGCTGACTGTGGAACAGGACAATCAGAATATATGCCATCTTGCAGTGGTGGGGGGAAGGTAGAAATGGAGAGAAAATTTGTAATTCAAAATCTTGTTAAAATCAATGCTGAAAACTAAAATATTAAACAAATAAAAAAGCATATTTCCCAAGGAAGAAAAAGAAAAAAAAATGCTCCATATTTCACTAATTCTCTTATAATATCACCCTTTACGTCCAAATCATGGATGTATTTTACCTTATATTGGCATAAAGTATAAGATATTGGTCTATACCTAGTTTCTGCCAAACTGTTTTCCAGGTTTTCCAGAAATTTTCATTAGATAGTGAGTTTTTGTTGCAAAAGTTTGGATCTTTGGGTTTACTAAACTCCAGATAACTATGGTAATATACTACTGTGTGTTGTGTACCTATTCTATTCTACTGGATCAGCCACTTTATTTGTTAACCAGCACCAGATATTTTTCATCACTGCCACTTTATAATATAGTTTCAGATCTGCTTTAAGTAGATCACCTTGCTTTGCATTTTTTTAAATTAATTCTCGTGATAGTCTAGATTTTCTGTTCTTCTAGATGAATTTTAATATTATTTTCTCTAGCTCTATAAAATTTTTTTTGGTAGTTTGATTGGTATGGTACTAAATAAGTAAATTAACTTAGGAAGAACTGTTATTTTTACTATATCAGCTTGGCCTACCCAAGAGCAATTGATATTTTTCCAATTGTTAAGATCTTGAATTTATTTCTGTGAAAATTATTATGTAATTGTGTTCATACAGATCCTGGGTTTAACTTGGCAGGTAGACTCCCAAGTATTTTATATTGTCTATAGTCATTTTAAATGGCCTTTATATGTCTCTTGCTGGGCTCTATCTTGCTGCTGAGCTTTGTTGATAATATGTAGAAATGCTGATCATTTATGTGCATTTGTTTTATATCCTATGACTTTGTTAAAGCTAATAATTATTTCAAGAAAAAAATTAGCTGATTTTCTAGGATTCTCTAAGTATGCCATCGTATCATCTGCAAAGCTTGATAATTCTGTTTCCTCATTCCCTATTCTAATTACTTCAATTTATTTTTTCTTCTTTTAATTGCTGAAGCTAATATTTCTAGTAGAGTATTGAATAATAGTGGTAATAATGGGCATCCTTTTTCCGCCCTTGATCTTATTAGGAAGGACCCTAGTTTATCCACATTACAGATGATGCTTGCTGATGGTTTTAGTTAGAATCTATTTATCATTTTAAGAAAAGCTCCATTGGCTTGTTGAGCAAGGACTGTGGTGAGTTCCTGATCTCTGCTGGGACTAGGGGACTCCCACTGGTTTGCCCAGATGCTATCTGTGCTGGGCTGTGCTCCCCTTTTACCCAAGTAAAATAGACCTCTGTTGCAGTACTTCTGTGTAATCTTGGATTATAAAATTGTTTCTCCCCATTCTTCTGGGTGTTCTGTTGTGAGACAGAGACAGAGACAGAGAGAGAGAGAGAGAGAGAGAGAGAGAGAGAGAGAGAGAGAGAGAGAGAGAGAGAGAGAGAGAGCGCAAATAGTATACTTCGGTCTTCATTCAGACACCATAGTTCTTTTGTTCTTTTTCTGGATGTGAATAGCATTTTCCATTATGAGTCTTAGGGAGTTGCTTAGATCCTTTCAGAGTTAAATCTATCAGAGTTAGTTCTCACAGAATGTTGCTGTTACTGTGTACAATGTTCTTGATTCTGCTCACTTCACTCAGCATCAGTTCATGTAAGTCTTTCAAGGTTTTTCTGAAGTCTACTTGCTCATAATTTCTTATGGAAAAATAGTGTTACATTACATTCATACACAACTTGTTCAGACATTCCCAAATTGATGAGAATCCCCTCAATTTCCAATTCTTTGCTACTATAAAGACTTGCTATAAATATTTTTGAATGTGTGGATCCTTTTCTCATTTTGATGATCTTTTTGGGTTACAGACCAAGAAGTGACAAACGGTCAAAGGGTATGCACAGTTTTATAGCCCTTTGGACATAGTTCCAAATTGCTCTCCAGGATGGTTCGATTAGTTCACAATTCTACCAACAATATATTAGTGTTCCAATTTTCCCACATTTTCTCTAACATTTATCATTTTCCTGTTTTGCAATGGTAGCCAGTCTGATAGGTGTGATGTGATACCTCAGAGTTCTTTTGATTTGCATTTTTCTAATCAATAGTAATTTAGAGCATTTTTCACATGACTATAGATGGCTTTAATTTCTTCATCTGAAAACAGCTTGTTCATATCCTTTGATCATTTATCAATTGGGGAATGATTTGTATTCTTATAAATTTGACTCAGTTTTCTATATATTTTAGAAATGAGGCCTTTATCAGAGACATTGGTTGTAAAAAAACTGTTTCCCAGTTTTCTACTTCCCTTCTAATCTTCAGTGCATTAACTTTGTGCGAAATCATTTCGATTTCATTTAATAAAAATTTCCATTTTGCATTTCACAATGTTCGATATCTTTTATTTGGTCATAAATTCTTCCATTCTCTGTAAATCTTGTAGTTAAACTCTTCCTTGCTCTCTTAGTTTGCTTATAGTGTCAGCCTTTATATCTAAATTGTGTACCCATTTTGACTTAATCTTGGTATACAGTGTAAGATGTTTGTCTATGCCTAATTTCTACCATATTATTTTCCAGTTTTCCCAGTAGTTTTTGTTAAATAGTGAGCTCTTATTCCAGAAGCTGGAGAATCTGGGTTTATCAAACAATAGATTATTGTAGTCATTGACTATTGTGTCTTGTGTTTCTAACCTACTCCACTGATCCACCACTCTATTTCTTAGGCTAGCACCAAGCAGTTTTGATGATAGCTGCTTTATAATACCATTTAAGATCTAGTATGGCTAGGCCACCTTCCCTTGTATTTCTTTTCATTAATTCCCTTTATATTTTTAGCTTTTTGTTCCTCCAGAGGAATCGTGTTATCATTTTTTCTAGCTCTATAAAATATTTTTGGTAGTTTGATTGGTATGACACTGAATAAGTAATTTAGATAGAATTGTCACTTTTATCATATTAGTTTCACCTACCCATGGGCAAATGATTATTTTACCAATTACTTAGATCTGACTTTGTGTGAAAAGTGTTTTGTAATGGTGTTCATTTAGTTCTTGGGTTTGTCTTGGCAGATAGACTCCCAAATATTTTATATGATCCAACAATTCTGGAGAGCAATTTGTAACCATGCCCAAAGGACTACAAAAATTTGCATACCTTTTGACCTAGCAATTCTACTGTTAGGTCTGTATCCCAAAGAGATCAAAGAAAAAAATTTAAAAAAAAAAGTTTTGCATGTACAAAAACAATTATAGCTGCTCTTTTTTTATGGTGACGAAGAAGTAGAAACTGAAGAGATGTCCATCAATTGGGAAATGACTTAACTATGGTTGTGATGGCCAACTATTGTGCCATAAGAACTGATGATCGGAATGGTTTCAGGAAAACTTGGGAAGATTTATATGAACTGATAAAAAGTGAAATGAGCAGAGCCAACACATCATTTTACACAGTAATAGTAATGTTGCACAATGATGTCTGTAAATGACTTAACTATTCTCAGCAATACAAAAATCCAAGAAAATTCTCAAGGAATTTTGATGAAAAATTGCTGTCCACCTTCAGAGAATTAACAGAGGGAGTATGAATGCAGATTGAAGCATACTTTTTTTGCTTTATTTTTCTTGGTTTTTGGTTGTTTTGTTTTATTTTGTTTTTCATCTGTATTTTGTTTTGTAACATGGCTAATGTGGAAATGTGTTATGCATGACAGCACACGTACTATCTATGTATTGTAGGGAGGGAGGGAATTTGCAACTCAAAAATTACAAAATAATGAAGGTTAAAAATAGTTTTTACTCATTATTGAGGAAAAAATAAAATAAAAAAAATTCTTTAAAATATATACAGCATAATCACTGATTCTTATCTCTACTAAGGCCTTGATTAAAGGAAGGAAAGAAACTGAAAAAAAGAATTATTTAGATGAAAAACATATATTAACTTGGGCAGCTAGGTGGTGCAGTGTATACCATGTTGGGCCTAGAGTCAGAATGACTCACTTTCTTGAGTTCAAGTCAGGTCTCAGATGCTAACTAGCTATGTGACCCTAGGCAAGTCTCTTAATCCTATTCATCTTAGTTCCTCATCTGCAAAATGAGGTGGAGAAGAAATGGCAAACCGCACCAGTAGCTTTGCCAAGAAAACCCAAAAATGTATCATGAAGAGTTGAACACAACTGAAATGACTGATCAACAAAAAAATATGAACTTTCCAACAATATGAGTCGTTAAACACCAATATGGAGGACAATCAACTGTGGGATTCCTTGCATTTATAATTTTTGTAAGAGGCATAACATGGCCAAGGTCACTGTTCCAGGACTACCTAGTCAAAACAGACCCTATTACTCAGCTCATTCTGTCCCATACTCGTTAATGAGATTAAATTCTCTGACCAATTTAAAAAGGGACTAACATCTTTGATGTTTTGAAATTCTCCAGATTTTAATTCCAGGGATGGTATTATCCCATGAGAGAAAATGGTATTCTCTTACTCTGGGCCTCAAGGTAGTTCTTCAATCAGTCCTAGAGGGCTTGAAGGCACCATTTTAATGAGATATGCCATGGACCAGTCTCTAGAAATCATCTTGGGAGTAGCTCACTTTTCAGCAAGCTCCAGTACTCCCAAGTTAAAAGCAGGGAGGCTGAACTGCTATAACTTGTCTGGCTAAGTGTGATGTTCTCAGACACGTTGGCATGGCTCTTTGAACCTCCCCATGACAATCACTATCTATTTTCAGCTAGGATTTCAGTTTCATTCTGGTAAGTCCTATATTTGTAAAGGAGCCGGAATGGGGGTGGGAGGGGTAGGGGATGGAAAAAACAGTTTGGGAAACCTGACTTTCAAGACCTGACTTTGCAACATAATATTTTTGTGCTTTTAAGGAAGTTTTATTTCCATCTCACCCTCACCCTCACCCCACCCCAAGCACAGCTTTCAGTTTCCTAATCTATAAAATGAGGAACTGAATTCAATGATCTCTAAGTTCTCTATCAGCTTTGACACTCTATGATTCTCTTGAGAAAAGAAAAAAAAATCAGGGGCAACCTGGAAAATGAAATCTGGGTGATCTTCAGGGAGAAAAAGCTAGTGTAGTTGCCTTGAGTTCACAAATTTCCTTTCTCCACACACATCCCAGGACTGTCCAATATGACTGAGCAATTTCTGATGTGTCGTATCACACCACTCTCTGACTGCTAGGTATTACCTTGCTAGTCATCTCTCATCATTCGTCTCCCAAATCCCTTAAGTGATCCCTCTTGAATGAAACAGATTTTCACAAGAAGCCAGCATTCATCAGCACCTAGCTAACTACCTGTTCACATATTAGGCACATATTAAATGGTTTATGCTTGGTTGATGATTGAACAACATCCACTCCCCTGCCTTCTTCTAGGATATAACTACTCTAATTTGGGGACCCAGGGTTTGCTATTACTCTGTGAGATGTTCTAGATTTTATCATTAAATAATCTTAGGATTCTTGGAAAGTCTTTCTTTTATTCCAAGGATGAGCAAATCTTTATTGTAAAAAGCCAGATGGTAAATAATTAAGGCTTTGTGGGACAAGAGCAAAATCTAGAAAATAGGTAGGAACTTCTATAATAAGAAAGAAAAATGATCTGTAAACAGTATTGATGGAATTAAAAAATGATAATAATTAAGTACCATTTTGGTAATACAAGTCTACTAATGAGAATGAAATTCTTTTATGGGATGGTATAACATTTTGATTAATTAAATTTCAAAGTTAATATTACCTACCATCAAAATCTATTACCAATATTCATCTGTTAACACTGATTTATAATATATTATATATAATTACATATATATGTATATGTATTTATGTGTATGTGTGTGCATGCATGTATATGTATGTATATATATGTATATTTTTGCATATATATACATATATCTATATATACATACCCATATACACACGCATATGAAACAGTTAACTAGCTCAGTGGATTGCTAGGCTTGGAGTCAGGAAAACCTGAGTTCCAAATCTAGCCTTAGCATTTACTACTATGTGACCCTGGGCAAGTCACTTAACCTTATTTGTCTCAGTTTCCTTATCTGTAAAATGAACTGGAGAAGGAAATGCAAACCACTCCAATATCCTTGCCAAGAAAACCTCATAAGGTGGTCATGAAGAGCCAGACATGACTGAAAACAATTGAAATACAAGGTAAAAGGATATCACATATTTATCTTTGAAAATTTCTTTTCATGCAGATATATACTTTCAAATCCTGATATCAAACCATGATCATATAATTTTATTTTTTTAAAAATTTAATTTATTTAATATATTTAGTTTTCAGCATTGATTTTCACAGGAGTTTGAATTACAAATTTTCTCCCCATTTCTACCCCCCCCACTCCAAGATGGCATATATTCTGGTTGCCCCATTCCCCAGTCAGCCCTCCCTTCTGTCACCCCACTCCCTTCCCATCCCCATTTCCCTTCTTCTCTTGTAGGGCAAGATAAATTTCTATGCCCCATTGCCTGGGTATCTTATTTCCTAGTTGAATGCAAAAACTTTTTTGTTGTTGTTGTTTTTCAACATCAGTTTTTAAAACTTTTAGTTCCAAATTCTCTCCCTTCTTCCATCCTGCCTACCCTCCCTAAGAAGGCAAGCAATCCACCATAGGCCACATAACATACCATTATGTATAACCCTTCAACAATACTTATGTTATGAAAGATTAACTATGTTTTGCTTCTTCCTAACCTATCCTCCTTTACTGAATTTTCTCCCTTGACCCTGTCCCTTTTCGAAAGTGTTTGTTTTTGATTACCTTCCCCTGTCTGCCCTCCCTTCTATTGTCCCCCTTTTTTATCTTCTTCTTCCTTCTTTCCTGGGGGGTAAGATACCCAATTGAGTGTGTATGGTATTCTCTCCTCAGGTCAAATCCAATGAGAGCAAGATTTACTCATTCCTCCTCACCTGCCCCCTCTTCCCTTCCTAGAGAACCACTTTTTCTTGCCATTTTTATGTGAGATAATTTACCCCATTCTATCTCTCCCTTTCTCCCTCTCTCAATATATTCCTCTCCTATCCCTTAATTTGATTTTTTTAGATATCATCCCTTCATATTCAACTCACCCTGTGCCCTCTATGTGTGTGTATGTGTACATATATATACCTACATATATACATACATAGACACATATATGTATGTATGCACACACACACACACACACACACACATATATATATGCATATTCCTTTCAGCTACTATGATATTGAGGTGTCATGAATCATACACATCATCTCTCCATGTAGGAATGTAAACAAAACAGTTCACCTTTAGTAAGTCTCTTATGATTTCTCTTTCTTTCTTGTGTTTGAAAGTCAAATTTTCTATTCAGCTCTAGTCTTATCACTGAGAAAGCTTGAAAGTCCTCTATTTTATTGAAAATCCATATCTTGCCTTGGAGCATGATACTCAGTTTTGCTGGGTAGGTGATTCTTGGTTTTAATCCTAGCTCCATTGACCTCTGGAATATCTTATTCCAAGCCCTTCAGTCCCTTAAGGTGGGAGCTGCCAGATCCTGTGTTATACTGATTGTTTTCCACAATACTCAAATTGTTTCTTTCTGGATGCTTGCAGTATTTTCTCCTTGACCTGGGAGCTCTGGAATTTGGCAACAATGTTCCTAGGAGTTTTCTTTTTGGGATCTATTTGAGGAGGCAATCAATGGATTCTTTCAATTTCTATTTTACCCTCTGGCTCTAGAATAT
>JAQQSZ010005244.1:0-13920 GCA_028646595.1 Phalanger gymnotis
AAGTCCCGCCTCAATGACTAGAGACCAGAGTCCAGAGACCCATTGGTTCCCGAATTGGCACCTGATAGGGCTTTGGGCCTGGGGCTTAGCGTTTAACAGGTGAAAGTACTTTCACCGTAAACAAAAGCCAAACTCCTCAAGGGCACCCGTTAAACTAAGCCCATTTTGCCTTACTGGCACACCATATCCACAAATGTTCCATTTTGCTAAGGAGAAAGTCTGACATTTCCCTATCTGACCATAACCTCCTATCATTTTATCTCCCCATGTTTCACCCCTCCTGCATATGTTCATCTTTCTAATTGACACCTCCAACTTTCGGTAATTTCGCAAGCCATTATCTCTGATTTCATTTTCCTTGCTCTCTAATGCCAACTCAATAGCCATTTTGATGATACATTGCCCTCTACTCTTGAATCTCTTCCCCTCCCCCCATCCTCCTTTTTTTTTTCTATCATTGTTTCTCTCTTCCTCAATCTCAGCTCTGGGTTACTCTTACTCTCTGCCTTCTGTGCTACTACTCATTAACTGTGAAACAAAGCTATAGGAAATCCCATAATCATAATGCCTATTCAGAGATTAGGACTGTTTAAGGAGTCAAGGGATGGACCTCTTAATAAAAAAAAATCAAACTGGGATGGAAGACCTTTAGGGTTGCTGGCTGAAAGAGAAACAATTACTGTTTACATTCACCCTGAGCCATATTTGCCTTAGTTCCTCATCTGTAAAGTGGGGACACATTGGAGAATGAAATGGCAAACGATGCCAATATCTTTGCCAAGAAAACCCCATGGACAGGTCCATGGCATCATGAAGAGTTGGACATGAGTGAAACAATGAAAATTACATTCTTTGGAGAATTTCTCTCTTTATCTTCAACAGATAGATTGTAATTGTTGTCAGGGTGGTTTTGTGCAAACTTAACATGGGCACTCTAACCGAGGTAATGAAATATCTCATGAAATGATGTTTCTTATTACCTTTATGTATTAGATAACAAATTCCACCAACTTCTTTGTTTCTGGGTGTCATCTTTCTATTTAACTATGCCTTCTGTCTTCTGTTTTCATTTATAGTAAGAATGTCAAGATTGATATGAGCCAGTGCTTTGACTAGTATGTCCTTTCGTTGGTCATTGGGCGAGGATTTCACATTTACCGACAACTAAGTTAGAGTTTGCGGTTGGTCTAAAAACTGCATCTCTGCCTCATTTTCCACCACTGCCATTTGCCACTGCAGAAGCAGAGGGGATCACGTGGCACTGAGGACCAATTCATGTTTTGTTCTTTACAGGTTGCCAGTGCCAAGTTTATCAGCAAGTGGCGATGAGACTCTTTGCTAAGCTGGGATGGCCTCAGGAGAGCAGACTCCTGTGTTGCCTGGGCCATACTTGAAATCTTTGTAACATGGTAGAACTTGCCAAGAGCTTGATCTCCACTGGTGCAGCCATTGAGCAGCCATGATACTCTTTATGTCACAATGAGATGCTGGTGTAGGACTTTCTAGAGGTATTATAGGTATCACTTCTATCACAGAGATGGGGATACTGATGCTTAAGGAGGTTAAATGATTCTAGTCTCCACAGACTTCCTCTACCATGCCTTAGAACTCCCCTCACCCTGGAATTTCACTCCATTCTTGTGCTTCTCATAACAGAAGTACATTCAAACCCTGTAGCCACTTCCTCTGATTGTCTTGCTCTTCTCAGAACCTCCATTTTGAGGAAATTGTCTAGGCCAGCCATGTCTTCATTCTTCTCCAGGCTCCACTCCATTCTTTTGCATTCTACTCTCTGGACTTTCTCTGCCATGACTGTGTTTGTACCTTCTCGCCTTTTCAGCTTCCTTTTATGTGTCATCTATTCTTATTAGGAATAAAGCTCCTTGATAATAGGAACTGTCTTTCTGCTTGTATTTGTTTTCCCAGGATTTAGCACAGTGCCTGGCACATAGTAAGTGCTTGCTTAGAATCAATGTGGCTTTACCTGACTTGTTGAAGGTCACACAGCTTATTAATATCAAATATAGGATTCAAACCTAGGTCTTGTTTAACTTCAAGGCAATTGCTCTCTTCACTACATTTCCTCCAATCCCCTTTTATCCTGTAGTCATCCAATAATTTATTATTTTTTAGGAGCTGCAGGACTAGGGCCAGTAACTTGCCTTGATGACATTCTAATTTACTTAAGAAACACTGCCTCACTTGTCCCAGCAGGTCTACACAGTTCTTTAGTGTCTGATGTTCATTTGGAAATGAAGAAATGGATTTTCTGTCATAACTTATAGACAAAAGGGACAAAAATAGATCTACCAGAAGTAGGTCATTCCTTGGGGAACCTTTACTATTATCTAAGCTCTATAGTAGCCCCAGGGAGGTATGATCACCACTTCCTTTGAGAGTTCACCCCATGACAGTGTGCCTAATAGGGTTAGAAGCACCCTCAAAAACATCCCACTCCATGACTGAAGCCAAGGCTGACTTCAGCAAGCTCATGTGGTATCTTGAGTTTGCTGAGGCTCACAGTAGCATTGATTCATCTAAACTAACTCTAGAGGAGGATTTGTGTGTCATTGCCACAAAATTATGTTGTCTTCTGTGGAGGTGTTATGTGAGACAAAATGTCATTTGCTAATGCCTTATTGTCTCTCTTCCATAGCATATATTACCTGGATGACTTTGTGTTAATTTCCAGTTATTTGACTTCTGTTTAAACTTCTTCTGATGACTCCCATCTCACTCTGTACTTGTTGACATCATTGTTTTCAGACTTGATCCTGATGTAGTGAGGGGGAAGGAGGAGCTGATTTCTCTCCTCATTTCAACATTTGCTGTCCTCAGCAAATGCACTGGGTCACTTTGGGCATATTTCCACAGTCCTAAATCTGGAAAACACTCCAGTGGCTTTGGGGATGCCCAAACACTGTCAAGAGGCAGTGTGCCTTTAAGGAACAGAGTGTTGGACATGGAGTCAGGATTCAAATCCCGTCTCTGACGCTCATTTGAAGCTGGGCCAGTTACTTAGCCTGTAAATGACAAGCCTGGACTAGATATAGCAGCTTCCATGAGGGCCCAGGCCTATTGTAGTCAATGGGCCTAGAGATTATACTTATCTCCAAATATAGTTATACAATTTAACAAATAAATTAGTTTTGTTATTGTATGTTGTTTTGTTTGTATGTTATTACAATGAACAAATAAAACAAACAAAAATACAATTAAACAAATAACAAAAAAACCATAAAGTTTTAGAAGAATTCTCATAGGTTACTGCATGTCTTAGTTCTTTACAAAGACTAGCTCCATCCCAAAGACAGCAAAGAAAAGAAAAGAGAAAAGGGAAATAGAACTTTTTCCCTCACATGGAAAGTCTGGTCTCAAATAGACCTATTAAAAGAATAAGGGATCTGAAGTCTAGAAGTTACCTCCTCACCTTTCGATGAAGAATTACTCTCTCCTAGGTGAATGATGACCCTTGGTTCCTGTATCACATAGGACAACCAACATTTTTTTTTTCAGAGAACTGCTACAATACCTAAAGTATTCCAATTAGAGATCAGAACTTCCTCCTATCCCCAGTTAGGACCAGTAGGTTATTTTATTTTTTATTTTATTCGTTTGGCATCAACTATTTGACCAAATGTTGAAGCCACATATGCATTTTCCACTAATAAGAAGAGGTCAATAGAGGCTATCTATGCTTATCATTTAGATTTTTGAAATTCTAGCTATAGCAGGTTATTTTTAAAAAGAAATCAAAATTATCCCCAAAATTGTAAGATTCTCTAAAAAGAAATAAGCACTTGGGTACTTATTTGGGCTAATCCATTGGACTAATCTCATATGGATCCAAGTGGTCCATAAGGATCTCAGACAAATTGTCTATACTCATGCCACAATAAGGCCAACAATCTAGATCTATCAGTCAGTCAATAAACAGTGATTATGTGTCAGGCACTATGTTAAGAACTAGGGATACAAAAAGAGGTAAAGGATAGTCTCTGCCCTCAAGGAGCTCACAATCTAATGGGAGAGATAACAAATAAATATAGAAACAAGCTATATACAGGACAAATAAGAAATAATTAAAAGAGGGAAAGGGGTTGGGAAAGGCTTCCTGCAGAGGATGGGATTTTAATTGGAACTTAAAGGAAGCCAGGGAAGCAAAGAGGTGAGAGATGTTGCAAAGGTAGAATTGATACGCCTTGGCAATAGGTTGGATATGGAGCAGGGTAGGGGTGGGGCGGAGGGGGGTGGTGCATGAGAGATAGTAAGGAGTCAAGGATGACATCCAAGTTGTGAGCCTGAAGGACTGGGAGGATGGTGTTATGCTCAACAGTAGGGGGAAGTTAGGAGAGGTAGGGGGTTTAGGGACAAAGATAATGAGTTTCATTTGGGATGTATTGAGTTTAACATGTGTACTAGAAGTCCAGTTTGAGATGTCTGAGAGGCAGTTGGAGAAGTGAGATCAGAGGTTGGCAGAGAGGTCAAGACAGGATAGGCTGATGGGACAAGAGAGAGAGTAATTAAATCCATGGGAACTGATGAGACCAACAATTGAAATAGTACAGACAGAGAAGCACCAGGCAGAACCCTGTGGGATACCCACAGTTAGAAGTTGTGATCCAGATGAGCATCTAGTAAAGGAGGCAGAGAAGGAGCAGTCAGAGAGGTAGGAGGAAAACCAAGAGAAAATGGCATCCTGACAATTAGAGAGCCGAGAGTATCAAGGAGGAGTGAGCAACAGTGTCAAAGGCTGGAGAGAGGTCTGGGAGAATGAAGATTGAGAAAAGCCCATTGGCTTCTGCCCAAAAGCAAAATGAATGGAAAAAAATAATAAAGATGAATTTCCATTGTGGTCTCTAGTCAAATTCCTAAGTACAAGTTTCTTAGGAGGCAACATCCATAATGCTCATGTCCTCTTTCACACTCAGAATGGGCACAGTAATACAATAGACATCAATAATAAGTAATTAACCATGCAAAAGTGATGTCAAAGAGGCTGATCTGACTTGGAAAGAAAACAAATCAGAAATCATATCCATTTATAAGATGAAGACAAAACAAAAATGCTAATTTTTGCCCGATGGATCCTTGCAAATGCATATAGCAGTCATTCAGGAGAGTCCTGGATAATGTCTCCAGTGTATCCCTGCAAATGCAAAGAGTATCCCAAACACATCCTGTACAGTTCCTTCTCTGGGCATAGACTAGAGTAGTCTGCCTACTTCCACTAAGCCCACTTACCTCTTCCTCAGCTTCCCCAATAACCTTATCATAATTGTTTTTCTCACAATGTGCCTTACGCTTTTTTTAGTCTGTGGGACTTACATTTTCCTTCCTTGTTTGTATTCTGTTAGGACCTTGACTTAGTAGGCCTTACTAAACATTTATTGAATTAAATTATTATCTCTCAGGTTCCTTTCAGCTTTATGGTTTTAAAGTCTATTTTGAATAGATTTTTAAATAAAATAGATTTATCTGTAAATTCCATTTCCCATAATAGTTGGGGCTGAGAAAGCCTTACTTATGGGGGAAATTTTCTCGATTAGATCACCTGGAAGTCTATGTATGAGTCTGCTCATGGTGACATCACTTTGTACGGAATCTAATTGGGTGACAATGTCACTTGAAATTTAAAAAGACAGTGGGAGTTTTGCAAGAGATCTCGATATCTGTGGCAGAGGCAGTACGGATGTGGATGACTGAGAAGTGATGGTACAGGTATCTGAGAAGGGGGATGACCGGAGGATGAGAGGGGCAGTAGAGTCAGTAGCAGTAGCCTCCCGTAGGGAAAGACAACATTTGACTTGGTGTTCCTAAACTCATGGTGGCTGTGGGGCAACGGCAAGACAATTTAGTATATCCATTCCACCGTGAGCAGCAATCTCTGCCCTGAAGGGCTAAGAGGATCATGAATTTAAACCACCTGTGTTCTCCTGCCATGTTGAAGAATCAGGAGGACTAATTGTGAAAATAACTGGGGATAGAGGAGGCAGCAGCCATCTGATATGGGTGCATGTCAAGAAGGTTTATTCCTTGTTATGTGCCTTGCTCCTTGGTTTTATAAAATGTCTTTTACTCTAAATTCGTATGCCAAATGGAATGGTTGGATATGTGATGCCCTTCAGTCAATAACAGCGATGAAGTGAAAATATGTGTGGAAAAATAAAGGAAATGCTATATAAGTGATAGTTCTGTTATATTGTCCTTGAGATGTGATTTTTTTCTGCCTTGAGGTTTTCTTGCTCCAAAGAACTTGAGTCTATGAAAGATTAGGCAAGGCATATGGATGGTGAAGTTAATCTCTGACAGAGGTGACTCGCAGAAGAGTGGAAGGGTCTTCTTCTCTAAGGATAAGCTCATAACAACCTCATCCAGAGCAGCATTTTCTAAACATGTTCTTTACGATTCTGGTATTTTGAAAAATTTGTGGATAGGGCTTCTGGAGGAAAAAAATAATTCTAGTATATACTGGAAGGGGCAAAAAACAGACACCTGGGGAGTGGTGGGCTACTTGGTAATCGAAACAAGTCTTTTTTTTTCTTCTTCTTTTGTATGAGATCACCATTGTGCAAAATGGACACTTTCCATGTGATCCACATTGTAGCCTTGTCTTTTTGCCATCATTATTCTCCCTGTATAACTCTGTTACACACACCCCACCATTTTTATTTACATTGTATTCCCTTCCTTTACATAGTATCTCTTCACATTTCTATGATTCCCCTTTACACCATCTCCATGTGTTTTTTGCTCATACAAACACACCCATACCCACACATTACATCCATCCATCCATCCATCCATCCATCCATCCATCCATCCATCCATCCATCCATTCTTTCACAAATTGTGTCTGATATGCATGTACCACAATCCTTCCTCCTTCCTGCCTATTGTGTAAGGGGACTATGGATACAAGATGAAATGTTTTAGTCTTTGCCCTCATGGAGCTTAAAACAGTAGGGGAGATGTTATGTATATGAATAACTCTAATACAAATTAGACTGTCAAGTTCAAAGGCAAGATCCAAAGAAAGTTTGCTATTTTGTTCCATAATTTTCCCAACCCCCTTTTTTGGTAGGCTTTACACGTCTCACAGACCTCTTAGACTGGCATTCATAAGTTCTCTCAATACATTTCAAATGTTGGCATGTATTGACCCAGATCTGGGACAGAGGGAAAGCAAAGAGCATCAAAGTCCCTGAACGTGTTGAAACTGAAGTAGCTGAGATAGGGAAAAGTTTCTAGAGTGTATAAGAGATTAAAGGACATCAGAATAGAAAACTTTTTGGGAATTATGTAAAAAACAAATCAATAGAAGCAAATGTTTCTTCCTCCTCCTCTTACAGTTTAGAAATTCACTCTGGTTGGTGTTGACAAATCATTATAATTAGACCTAGTTGACCTTTGTCGTTTTCTTTTAGAGACACATTCTGATATTCTGCTTGAATGTTGATATTTTATCTTCACCCTCTTTGCTCTTTCTTCCTGTTCATGGGAATTTCACTCTGAATGGTTAAGCATAAGCTCTGGTAGTTTTGAAAAGAAAAAAAAGAAAAAAGACATGGAGAGGAGAGACAATGGAGGCTGTGATCAGAGCACTATGCATGCCCCATTCCTGCCAGCATGAGATGGGCAGTGATCTGTCTTGTATGTGTTTGGTGCAAGATAGTTTCTTTGCAGTCATGATAAGCCAGAACAACAGTGCTATATGAGAACCTAATTATGGATTGGCTAACAGGTCCCATAATTGTCTCAGATGTGCAGAGTAATCAGCCTTCCCAAAACTTGTTGCCAGTGTCTGAGTCATTCCCATGAATTGCCTTGCTTCCCTTTCTATGACTTGGAAACCGTAGGAGGAGCCAAAAGCTATCAGACTCTAACCTGGAGGGAGTGATGGAGATATTGACTCCAGTCAGCACGGGTGTGTGTGTCAAGGAATGGTGATATAATGAGGTAGAGGAGATGGTTTTAGAGTTGAAATAAAAGTGATGAGTATTTGTTTATATGTTATACAGTGTGTCTCAAAAGTCTTAGTGCATTTTTTTAGAGCTATTAAAGCTTAAAAATATGCTAAGACTTTAGCGACCTTACATTATATTGAATGATGATTATAATTCTTTACATTACCATACTTTTCCCAATCTAATATTTATGTACAAGTGCATGAATGCATGTGTATGTGTGTATTACAGAGAAAGAGAGAGACAGACAAAGGGATAGAGGGATGAAGATAGATAGAGAGGAAATATGATATGACAACTTTGTTTTTGGTTACTATTTGAGGTTTAAATGATTTGTTAACAACAGTCATATCTAAGAGACAGGAGTTTCTAGTGAGAGAAGTGGCTGAAATAATGTAGACCATATTGGATTTAGTCCTGAGTAGATTCAGGAATAGTGGGAGGGGAGATTTCCTATAAATCCCTGAAGAACCTATTGCATTATTTAAAAAAACACAGTGAATTTTCCACTATCTAAAATTTTATCAATAACCCAGAAGTACACCTGCTGATAATGGGGAAAGGAAGGAGGCTGAGAAATATAAACTTTAAGAAATGGCAGTGCATGTACCCCTCCTTTCCTCTTCTCTCAAAGAACAAAGGATATAAGAGATGATAAACAGATAAAAAAACACTTACCTCTCTCTCCAGCTGAAAGAAATAAACAGAAAGAGACAGATCAGTGAGATGGTTTAGCACAAAGACAGAGAACATACTTTCCAGGTAACTCTTTCCAGGTTACCACTTCTCAGTGGTCCAAACTGTTCATTTTTGCTCAATATGAAATGGGGGATTAAACATCCTAGTAGACCCTGCTCCTGCAGTTCAGGTTTAGGAAGATCTGTTTATATGGTTGAGAGCATGTAAGAAAACTCTGTCTTCCTCGTCCTCTCAACTTCCGTCTGCAAAAAGATGGAGCCTCTCAGGAAACGGAAACAATTTTTCTCTTAAGAACCTTTAATGCTTCTATTTCCCTTCCTGTTTTTATTTCTTATTCTGTCCTTCATCTCCCCCTCTTCTTATCTTCTCTTTTCCTCCTCCATCTGGATTGGAGATTCATTCTGTTTGGTACCAACAAGCCCTCACAACCAGGGTCAGAAGATTTTTGTTCTTTAAATTCCTTTCTGTAACCAGAGAGGCTTCTACTTTCTGAAAATCCATCGATAACCCAAGGGGTGCTGGGAGATGGGGAAAATACAAAGATGGAGGAATGTGAACTTTGGATATGGGGATATGGTAGGAAATGGAAATCAGGCAGGGCAGGGCAAGCCCCCCTCAGACCCTACAGAAGATTATAGTCACCAGAGTAGAAAAATAAAGACTTACTAAGGTTCAACTGAAAAAGAGCCAGACAGTTCAATGAGAGTATATTCTTCAGAAATACTTCTTAGGGACATTTTCATGAATGGATCATAAGACCATAGATTTAGAAGTGGAAAGGACCATGGAATCATCAAGCACAAGCCCTTTCATTTTATGGGTGAGGAAACTGGGGGACAGAGAATAAGAGTGACTCAGCTAAGGTGGGATTTGAAGCCAGGACTTCCAGATTCCAACTCCACTGTCCCATTACTACACCACACTACCTCTTCTAGTCCTCGGGTTGCACTGTCAGCCTCAGGATCTGTAATGTGGAGGGCTTGTTAGAACATTAATAAGGAGGGAATGGATCTTTGGCAAATATCATGTAGAAAACCTTTAGGAAGCAGTCTCTTGGAGTTCTTCTGGGTTTGGGAACTTACCACATTTTTTTCTTAGCCACTTCTGAGGCCTGGAATCTTCCATGGTATTAAAAGAATCTTATATAATTTAAAATGCTGTTGACATTTCCCTTTCCCATCCTTTATCTCCTCATTCCCTGCCCCCCGCCCCCTCCTCTCCTTTATTTTTCTCTTACTCATTCTGTCTTTCATCTCAGAAAGTGTTTCAGTTTGAAACTGATTTCCTTTTTTGATCAGACCTGTGATTTCACACTTAAAGGAATCCCGGGTGAGGAAACTCCCTCTACTGATGTTCATTGATACATATTTAAAGTCTTATGGGTCTGCTTGGAACACTAAGCAGTTACCTGACTTGCCCAAGCTTACGTAGCCAGTGTGGAATTTGAACGTAGGCCTTCCTGATTTTGAGACCTCTTTTCTATCTACTATGCCTTGCTACTTGTCCTTGATATTAATAAGCTAGAAAATAATATTATCACCAAAATGTTGGCCTCTGTTTTTCCCTTCTTCATTTTTTAAAATGGGATTTATGCTGTGTAAAAATTCCCCATAACCTAGGATGGATAATGAGGAAGCAAGCCAGGCTGAGAAGCATGAGCTTTACGTCTCATAAGCAGAAATAGGAAGGGCCAGTACAGGAACATTTTCTTTAGACACCAGAAGAGGTCAAAGGACACCAGAGTGGAGAAACAGACAAGAAACTTACATAAGCTGTTTGAAGATGTTGCTAAAAAAGAAACACAAACATAAAAATCAGTGTGGCTCATCTGACATAAGGAGAACACAGTTAACACAAACACTCTGTCCAGAGAAAAGCATCATGATATTCTAATGTATACCAGACCCTCTATGTAAGCTTCAGTGAAATATGAATGATGGAGGTGGGAGAGAGGGAGATGTTCAGAAAAGTGATATAGAATTACCATGTCTTCTTTCCCTTCTTTGGAACAATTGTACCAAAATTATGGGAAAAAATACAATCTCTAACAATACCAAGAAAAATGAAAATAATCCTTAAAAAATTCAAAGGAATTTTGAGAAACAGAAAACACACTCAGGAGTTAATTAAGACAAAAGGGCAATGTTGTATAGTGAAAAGAGAAGGGACTTGGAGTCTGCAAGACCCGGATTTGAGTCTTTGCCTCTTATTCAATTGAACAAGCATTTTATTGAATGCTTTCTGTGTGCCAGATACTGTGCTGGGCACTGGGGATAAAAAGACCAAAAAAAAAAAAAAAACGAACTAAAAACCAAACCTCAAAACAAGGCTGTTCTTGCTCTCAAGGTACTGCTGGGCATATATAACACACGCTCAAATAAATAAACCCAATATTTATACAGAATAAATATGAGTAATTTTGAGCAGGGGAATCAGGAAAGGCTTCTTGTAGGAGATAGCACTTAAGCTGAGCCAGCCCTGCTTTGAGACCTCATTCGACTGATCCAGCCCTTAGAGATAATCTTTATCCTAATTTTTGAGATGAGGGCCTCATAAATAAAAAGACCTCCTGGGACTTAGGATGGAAATAAATATGACCTTCAGCCACTGAACATCTAGAGATCTAGAGAGGGAAGTTTCTGGGACAGGGAAGAGCCTCATAGACACTGCAGTATCAGAATGGCATCAGAGTTACACAGACACATACAGACACCGACACAGACACAGACACAGACACAGACACACCTTACCTGGAATGGAAAAGGAGGTTGTAGATTGTGCTACTCAAACAAAAACAAAGAAATCAGGGTGAACTTTCTGTTACAAGAAAATTGCCATTTCTATTGTTACTTTGGGGAAACCTCAGAAATGGGCGCCTCACAGAGTACCAAAGTGTCTGTAACAGAGAATCGGGGAATTTGAGTTTTGGAAGAGACCTCAGAAACGATTTGGTCCAACATATAGAAAGTATAACTGTAATTATATAATTTTCTTTCTATATTTCTTATGTAATTATATCGTCTTTTATTGTGTATTTATTAACATATTATAAGCGATAAGGCCACCTGTGCTTGAAGACCTCTAAGGAGGGGAACGTACTTTCTTGAGGCAGCCCGTTACACTTTTGGACATCTCTAATTTTTAAGTCTTTTCCTAACATCGAATCTCAATCTGCCTCTTTGCATCTTTTGCCTTTGCTTTAAACGCTTGAAGACCAAGGATGTCCCCTGTTAGTCTTGTCTCTTGACTAAACATCAGTCTTCATATGAAATGGATCTAAGGCCCTTGATTGTGCTGGTTGCCTTTGTCTGGACACTCTCCAGCTTACGAGTGTCCTTCTTAAACCGTAAAGCCCGGAGCCGATTATAAGACCGCTCTTGGTAAATAAGCTTTCCTCCCTTGAGTCC
This sequence comes from Phalanger gymnotis, assembly GCA_028646595.1. Lineage (NCBI taxonomy): Eukaryota > Metazoa > Chordata > Mammalia > Diprotodontia > Phalangeridae > Phalanger > Phalanger gymnotis. The sequence continues at coordinate 12,074 of JAQQSZ010005244.1, forward strand.
ATCTATCTGGCTTGCCATCATTTCTTTCCCCCTACTCATGCAGTCTAACTCCTCATTAGACAATATCCTGGCAAGATCCTGACCACCCTCTTGCGCAGGATGATGAACTGGCAAATTGCTTAAGCTCTCAACTCCTTCGCGTGGGTTACATTTTCACTGTATCTTCCCTAAATGCAAATGTTTCATCTTAGAACTCTATTCTCTTCCTGAAGATTCTGACAGTGAACTCAAGCCTCATATTGTCATTTGTTTGTATCGTAGCTGTTCTGAGTTGGGGTCATGCCCCAGTGGTAGGGCCCATTTAATGAGAGCTAAGCTCTCAGCTGAGAGATGTATTGCTCGTGTCCCCACATTTTCTCCATCTTCTGAGACTTCAAAGCCCAGGAGGCAAATGTGGCTGTCTCCCAAACATCAAGATATGTTGTAAATATTGTAACATTATTCTTCGGATCATTGCTTGCGTGTATTAGGAACGGCATGTTTCATTCCACTGAACATTCCCTTCAGGTCACAGTGTTCTTTTCATTTTACATATTGTGTGATCAAAATGCTGTGGGTCTTTTGAGGGTGGCGAGGTATGGTTCTAGATTTCTTGAATTCTGACAAAGTCAAAGTCAAGGTAGGTTTCTCTGAAAATCTCTTTCTTTGTCAGAGTAGAACCAGGTGGGGACATATACACGGAAATATTTGTCCTACAATACCTTAGCAACCATAAAAACTTTCTAGTTAGATGGCTGGGCACGTTTTTGCATATTTGGATGAAATGGGGTATGTCATTACTAGAATGTGGCTTCTACTTTTCCTGTCCCCTTCCAGAGACAAAAACGATGTGTAAGCAAACTCTAAAGGCTTGCGAGTGCTTGTATTTTCCAAGCATAAAGCATGAATTGCAGAACTCCTTTGAATACATTCCATATAAGCCTCACACTTCCACATATCTGCTGCCATTCTGGGCCAATCGGATTTGTTTCATACTAGTTCAGGTGTTTTCTCTTGACCCAAAAATCTAAAGCCGTGGTGTGGTCCTTTTGTGGCCAGAGAGCAGAATCCTTTGGGTAACGAACAACTGCTTCTGGGAACCAAGCGCGGGATCAGTTATAGAATTCCATAGCTCTTCATGGCGTAGCTCCAGGGTTCGCCTGTCTCAGCAGGAAGCCATCTTCCAGAGAATGAAGCTTGCGTCTCTGCTGTCCTGCTCTCACTTTCTAGCTCGTCTCACTTCTCATAGTACTTCATCATGCAATTCTTCCCCCTGCCAGCGATCTAAGGTAGCTGAAGCGAAGGGATTGGTTCAATGGCATGATGTTCACGGACAGCAATGGCACCAGTGGAAGTTCAAGACCATCAGCTACATTTTCATGTGACAAAAATCAATCTCCCTGCATGTCACAAGACAGTCACTCCTTTTATGGACATCACCACAGTTTTAGTGTCTCACGGCCTATGGGACGGGGCATCACAATATGCATTTGTCTTCTCTAAAACGTAGTGCACGGGGACAGAACCAAGATGGCGGCTGGAAAGCAGAGACTTGTGTAAGCTCCCACCCAGATCCCTCCAAACACCTATAAAAAATGGCTCTGAACAAATTCTAGAACTGCAGAACCCATGGAATAGCAGAGGGAAGCAGGGCTCCAGCCCAGGACAGCCTGAATGGTCTCGGAGCAAGCTCTATCGCACGGAGCTGGGAGCGGAGCAGAGCCCAGTGTGGGCGCCATAGACTGACCAGACGGGGAGTTAGGTGGAACAGGCCCTAGCGCCCTGAATCAGTGAGCTGTGATAGTTACCAGACTTCTCAACCCACAAACACCAAAGACAGCAGAGAAGGTTAGTGAGAAAAGCTGCTG
>JAQQSZ010005245.1:0-13920 GCA_028646595.1 Phalanger gymnotis
AAAAAAAAACCTTCTTATATGCCTTTCATATTTCCAATCAAACCTTTATTTATCTTTCCAAATCTCTCAAACCTGTTATTCAGCTTTCCTTTACATTTCAACCATAAGACAAAATAGTTCATAAGTTAGTACTTTTTACTGACATAACTGCTTGTACTGGAATCTCATTTCAGCTTAAACAAAGCAAAGCAGTTAATGACCAACCTCACAGGTTGATGGATTTTCGTTCTTGTCCACAAGTTTGCCTACTCTTCCCCAATTGTGTTCATTCTGGAGGAAAGGGACACTTCAGGAGTCAAATCTTATAAGCTCAAACAACCATTTCAACTCTTGCTTAGGCCATGAAATGACTACAATTTCAGATCAAAACAGCAAGATATATAAACTCATTACATTAATTTAGAACAGGCCTTTTTAAAAATCACAAAAGACCTTTTTAAACCTATCTTCTAAAAATGTTTCTCCTTTTAAAACAATTTTAAAATTTATCCTGATGTTAAGAAATAATCATTAAACTTTTCTGAAAAAATTAGTTAAGAACTTTTAAAATGGTAGCTTTCTTTTTTCACCTTAAAGCAAAAAAAAATAAACCTTTAAAATTGAGATTCATTATAAAATATCCTTAAGTAACATAAATTCCCAAAGTACTATAACAAACAACATTCCTAGTTATTGCAGAAGATATCACTAAGTTTCTAAGTCAAAAAGGTGTTGCAATGAAATCTCGCATTGGCAACAGTAAGGAAGTGATCACAAGAAAAAAAATACTGCTGAAACAAGGGGAACATCTTAAGGTCAGTCTTAATCAATTTGCATAAATTTATGCGCATGCTCTAGTTATAGATAAAATAATATTAGTTTGCCCAGTAAGGTAACACAAAACAGGTCATACCTTTTACTGACTATTTGCTTTGACCACAGAAATTTGCTATAGAAGGAAAAAAAACAGGGACATGTGACTTACCAAATATAACAGGATAAAACATCCTTGGCTTTGTTTAAATTCAGGTATAGTTATAATTATTCGCTTATGTAGTATCTGTTTCACCTTCACAGCTAAACTCAGGAATATTCAGGTGAGAGGCACTCCTTTTCAAAAAAACAGAAAAAGTGAAAGTGAGCCAGGAGAATCCCAACCTAGATTGAGGCTAAGATTGCCCCCTCAGCTTTTTCCCAAATGCAGACCTCCACCTGTTAACAGTACAGGATCACATTCCCTCTGAGTAGCTTGTGGCATTTCTTTTTCAGATACTGATTTAATGCAGACAACTATAGCCAAATTCAACCTCAAAACTGAATTAGTTGTGGTCCCAAGTGCCTTTTGCCTTAAACAGCAAGTTTCACCAATCACAGCTTCCAGTTGCTGTTCAATAAGAAGTAAAATATTTACTAGGACTCTCATACATAAGGGATTTCATTAGACATCTTTCCTTCTAACTTGTTATGGTGTAAAAGGCAATCCTTAAAATCCTTTCTATACTTCTCAGCAAGCTTTTACTTAGGGCTTATATAAACCAAATTACTTCTTTTACTGGGGCCAATGGCCTGGCCCATACAAATGGTTTTCAGGGCTTTGGCAATTTGCAAAATAAAGAGAATTTATAAGAATCCCAGGAAGGGGTGTATAGAAAAACCTTGGGCCTGTTTGCTATCCTTTGCTGTTTATCTGAGCCCACCTATTCAAGGTTGATCCAAAGTCACAACAAACCTAGGAATGAAACTTAAATAAAATTTAAAAATCTACAGTAGGTTTGGACATAATTTTCATCAATATCAAATTAGTGCAACAGATTAGCTTAGAAATAGAACTTTAGTAGGCCTTCTAAAAAACATACAAAGCATTTTACAAAATATTTTTTTCATAAAAATATTTTTCCCTTCTTTAACACAGTTTAAAATTGATCCTGATATAAAAAGGATTGATGCTAAACTTTCATGAAGAAAAATTATTTGGACAGCTCTAAAATGAGATGTGCCTCTCTCTTCCTTTAAGCACAATAAACTTTAAGCATTGGGATTCATTCACAAATTCCCAAAGTGCCATTACAAATTAGTGCATAAACCTCCAGAATAACATACATAAATATATCTTTAGATGATTCAGACTTCAAAATCACACCCCTATATTTTTCAAAGCATTATAACAACTCAATTCTTTGTTATTACAGAATTTCTAGACATCACAAACTTCTTCAGTCAAAAAGGTGTTATAATGGGGAGAAAACTTAGCTTCTATAAATTACATACCCAATTAAATTAGCCTTATCACAATAACAAAGTTTACCAGGACTTTAAAAACTTTGTCCTTAGGAATTCCTCTACACTGAAAACTTTGCAAAAGATTGATAAGAATTCATGACTATATGGTGCTAAAAGTTCTTGGTTCAGTTAACAGCTTCAATTTCTAAATTAAGTACAATTCTTAATCTAACAACATCTGGATTATAAGAGGAATTATTTTAATCACTAGTGGTAACATTTTAATTTCTAAGGCCCAATACTCTTAGCACTGTACAAGAAAAGATTATTGTTTATAAAATCACATTTTTAACAGTTCACAATGTATCCTGAATTGACAGAGATTACAAGAGGTCCTAACAAGGCCTTTGTATAAATACTTGATTTATAGCACAAATAATTTTAACTGAACTTCCATTTAAATAAATACAAAACTAGGAAGTTTTATGATTTCTTAATTTACAATTCTCAACCTAATAACATCTAGAATACAAATGATACAGTTGTTTACCAATTTATGTAATGACAAAAATTTTAAAAATACACCAATACCATAAACAATTATCATCTATTTAAACTGTAAAACCAAAATCAATTAATTACCATTCTGGTGGTTTTACCTCACTCAGATATGTTCCCAAATTGCCTTTTACTTATAATTATTTGTCTCATCCCTGTTGACATAAGTCTTACATTGAAGAAAATTCACATAAAGTTAATGAATATGAAGCAATTATATTTAACTTAAAACAGTTTACATTCAAATAGCATTTATTTTATGCCAAGCATTGTACCAAGTATTTTCAAAATCATGTGACTCCCATAATATCCCTGGGAATGAATTCCACCACGATCCCGTTATTGAACAATAAACTAAAATAAATAGAATTTTCTTGGGGCTATATAGTTAATAAATTTGTCAACCCACAGTATGCACTCCCACTTTTTTTAATTGTTTAGATATACATTTCTAAGTTCCAGTCACATTATTCTTAGGGAAGTTTTACAATTTGGACTCACCTATTATAAAATAGCATCCCTAGTTTTACACAAATTTACTAAGATAAACTTCACCTGCAAAAACTTTGTTTTACACAAATGGAGAAATGGAAGCTAATGATTCCATGAAACATCAAGAATCAGTCAAACAAAATCAAATGAATTAAAAAGTAGACGAAAATCTAAAATACCTCATCAGAAAAACAACTGACTTGGAAAATAGATCCAGGAGAGATAACATAAGAATTATCATACTACCTGAAAACCATGATCAAAAAAAGAGACGGGACATCATCTTTCAAGTAATTGTCAAGGAAAACTGCCCTGATATCCTACAACCAGAGGGTAAAATAATTAGTTCCATACCAATCAAACTATTAAAAAAAAACTATCTTATAGAGCTATAAAGAAAATAAAAAATTCATCTGGAAGAACAAAAGGTCAAGAATATCAAGGGGATTCATGAAAAGAAATGCAAGTGGAGGTGACCTAGCCATACCAGATCTAAAACTATATTATAAATCATCAAAATTATTTCATTCTGGCTAAGAAATAGAGTGATGGATCATTGGAATCAGCTATGTAAACAAGACACAGTAGTCATTGACTACAGTCATCTGCTATTTGATAAAACCAAAGACTCCATCTTCTGGGATAAAGATTCCCTATTTGCCAAAAACTTGGGGAAGGGGACTGGAAAATAATTTGGTAGAAACTAGGCATAGACAAACATTTTACATCATATATCATGATAAGGTCAAAAATGGTACATGATTTAGACATAAAGGATCATAACATAAATTAGGAGAGCAAGGAGTAGTTTACCTATAAGATCTAAGAAAAAGGAAAGAATTTAGGAAGAAACAATAGAGAACATTATGAAATGCAAAATGGATATTTTTATTACATTAAATTTAAAAAATTGCACAAATGAAGCCAATGCAACAAAGATTAGAAGAAAATCAGAAAGCTGGAAAACAATTTTTACAGTCAGTGTCTCTGATACAGGTCTCATTTCTAAAATATTTAGAGAACTGAGTCAAATTTACAATAATATAAGTCATTCCCCAATCAGTAAATGATCAAAAGATATGAACAAGCAGATTTCAGATGAAGAAATTAAAGCTATTAATATCCATATAAAAATGTTCTAAATTACTATTGATTAGAAAATACAAATTCAAACAACTCTGCCGTACCTATCATACTGGCTAACATGACAAAAAAAGGAAAATTTTAAATGTTAGAGATATGGGAAAATTGGAACCCTAATGCATTGTTGGAATTTTGAACTGATTCAATCATTCTGGAGAGCAATTTGGAACCATGTCCAAATGGCTATAAAACTGTGCATACTTTTTGATCCAGCAATACCACTTCTAGGTCAGTACCCCAATGAGATCATAAAAAGGGGGGAAGAACTCACATGTGCAAAATTACTTATAGCAGCTCTTTATGTGTTGGAAAATAATGTGAAATTGAGGGGATGCCTGTTAATTGGGGAATGGCTGAACGAGTTGTGGTATATGAACGTAATGGAATGCTATTGTGCAATAAGAAATGATGAGCAGATGGATTTGGAAAAAAAAAACGAGTTAAGACTTACATGAATTGATGATGAGTGCAGCAAATAGAACCAGGAGAACACTGAACACAGTAACAGTGATATTGTGTGATGACCAACTTTGACAGACATAGCTCTTTTCAGAAATCCAATAATGTAAGACAATTCCAAAAGACTCATAATGGAAATGATATCTACATCCTGAGAAGGAACTATGGACTCTGAATGCAGATGGAAGAATTCTATTTTCACTTTTTGTTTGTTTCTTTTTCTTTCTCTTAGTTTTTTCCCCTCTTGTTCTGATTCTTCTTTCACAACATGAATAATATTGAAATATATTTAATATGATTGTACATGTATACAGTTTGAGTGGGATTTGGGGGAGAGGAAGGGAGAAAAAATTGGAACTTAAAATCTTGTGAATATGAATGTTGAAAATTATCTTTACCTGTAATTTGGAAAAAAAAAATAAAAACACTATTATGTGGGGAAAATGCTGATGATTTATATGGGTTTCTTTTGTATCCTGCAACTTTGCTAAATTTGTTAATAATTTCTAGTAGATTTTTAGTTGATTCTCTAGGATTTTCTAAATATACCATCAAATCACCTGCAAAGAGTGATAATTTTATCTCCTCATTGCCTAGTCTAATCATTTTCATTTATTTTTCTTCTATTATTGCTATAGCTAACATTTCTAGCATAATATTAAATAATAAAAGTGTTGATGGGGATCCTTGCTTTGCCCCTGATTGTATTGGGAAGGCTCCTCCTACCTTTTCTCCATTACAGATGTTTGCTTATGGTTGTAGATAGGAACTATTTATTTTAAGGAAAGCTCCATTTATTCCTCTTTTTTCTAATGTTTTTAATCAATTTATTTATTTTTAGTTTTAACGTTCACTTCCATAAGATTTGAGTTTTAAATTTTCTCCTCCTTCCTCTCCTCCTCCCTCCCCAAGACAGTATTCAATCTGACATAGGCTCTACATATACATTCATATTAAACATATTTTATATTAGTCATGTTGTAAAGAAGAATTAGAACTAATGGGAAAATCCATAAGAAATAAGAAACAAAACCAGAGAGGAGAGAAAGAGAGAGAGAGAGCAAATAGTATGCTTCAATCTACATTCAGACTCCATAGTTATGGATATATGCTACACTTCCTTATAGGGTAAGATAGATTTATATACCTAACTGAGTATGTATGTAACACATTCTTCAAGAGAATTTCGATGAGAGTAAGGTTTAAGCTTTTTCTGCCATCTCTCCCATCTTTCTCTCCATTGTAATAGCTCTTTCACACCTCTTTTATTAGGATAATTTAACCCATTTAATCTCCCCCTCCTTCTTTTTCCATTGCATTTTTTCTCATATCATTTATTTTTTTTGGGGGGGGGAGCATCATCCCATCAAAGTCACCTTATATTCACACCCTCTGTTTACATATATTCCTTCTAGTTGCTCTTATAGCAATGCAATTGTTAAGTTACAAACATTATCTTGTCATTTGGAAAAATAAACTTTAATGATTTTATTCCTTATGTTTTCTCTTTCTTGATCAGATTACTTATTTTGTTCTGATCTTTTAACTAGAAATGATTGAAAGTCCTCTATTTTGTTAAATATCCATTTTTCTCCCAGAAAGATTATATTCAATTTTGCTAGGTAGGTGATTCTTGGTTGTAATCCTAACTCCTTTGCCTTCTTCTGTATTATATTCCAAACCCTGTGGTTCTTGATTGCAAAAGCTGCCAAATCCTGTGTAAACCTGACTGTAGCTCCATGATATTTGAGTTGTTTCTTTTTGGCTGCTTGCAATTCTTTCTACTTGATCTGTGAGTTCTGGAATTTGGTATAATGTTCCTGGAAGTTTTCATCTTGGTATCTCTTTCAGGTGGCGATCAGTGGATTCTATCCATTTCTATTTTGCCCTCTGGTTCTAATATTTTAGGGGCATTTGATAATTTCATGAAAGACAGTGTGCAGGCTTCTTTTACAGCTCATGGCTTTCATGTAGTCCAATAATTCTTATTTGATCTCTGCTGGATCTATTTTTTAGGTCAGTTGTTTTTTCAATGAGAAATTTCACATTTTCTTCTACTTTTCCTTTACATTTTTATTTTGTTTTTCATAGCTTGTTTTCTCAGACTCATTAGTTTCCACTTGTTCAATTCTAATTTTTAAGGAATTATTTTCTTCAGTTAGCTTTTGTACTGTCTTTTCCATTTGGTCAATTCCATTTTTTTGGGAGTTATTTGCCTTGCTAATTTTATGTTCCTTTCCCTTGCTATTGACCCTTTTCTCATGATTCTCCCACATTAATATATTTCTTTCCCTACTGTATGCCAGACACTTTGTTATGCACTAGCAAACACAGTCACTGACTTCACAGAGCTTACATTCTAAAGGGGCAAAACAGGTCACAACTATGTACGTATAAGATTTATACAAACTAAATAGGAGGCAATCTCTGAGAGAAAGACACTGGCATCTGGGGTGGGGATGGGGTGCCAAGGCAGAAAAGAGCCTCTGTAAAAAGGCTGTGATTTGAACTGATGCTTGCAGGAAGTGAAAGAAACCAAGAGGTGGAGAAAGGGCATCCCTGGCAAGGGAAACAGGTAGGGCAAAGGCCAGGAGTTTAGAGCTTGTTTGTGGTGTGCCTCGTTAAGTGAATTTATGGATGAGGTTATCTAGTTTTCACTTAACTGATCCTCACACAAAAACTTTCCTGCTAAGGAAGCACAAATTAAAGAAAACACTAATGCTGTGATTTACCAGTAAACCACCTGAAAACAGCCAAGTTGATTATTCTTGTAGAAGCTTTTCATCAGCCCATGTAATCCAACAAGACATCAAGGCATTAGAAACTATTAAGATTATTAGAAATATGGATCTTAACCCACTATTGCTAATGATAAACATTACCTTACACTTAGGGTAACTAGGTGATACAGTGAAGAGTGCTAGGTCCAGAGTCAGAAAGACCTAGGTTTAAATCTGGCCTCAGATATGTGCTAGCTGGGTGACCCTGAGCAAGTCAATCTGCTTTCCTCAGTTTCCTCATCTATAAAATGAACTGGAGAAGGAAATGACAAAGCACTTTAATATCTTTGCCAAGAAACCCCAAATGATGTCACAAAGTGTTGGATATGACTGGAACAACTGAAGAACAATAAAGCACCTTACATGTATGTTATGCCTTGAGATACCAGCTAATGATAGCATTGAAGACATCATGATTAGCAGGTCATTGGAAAACAAAGCTTTTGTTGCTAAAAAGCAGTTGGGGAGCAACCAAAAGAATCTCTTTAATATTTGTACATTAAAAAGCACCCTTGGAAACACAGTTTTTAACCTTTTTAAAAAATCTTCCCAATCAAGAATCTGAGTGGGTTGCACAGCAACTTCCAAAGGGGTTGGCATAAAGATGAAAATTTACCAGCTGAACAAATAAAAACAGGCAGTGAGACTTTTTGTTTTTGTTCTTTTGTCTGTTTGGACCTTGGTGGACTCTGTCTTTCACTTAAGACGGTCATGAAAACCAAACAAAAAAGAGAATTAACTTAGAGCAAGACATAGGAATCACTGGATTACAAAGTATAAAACCAAGATTTTTCATAAGTAATGAAGTATAATTCAACCATATTATTTTTGCCGAAATCCTTATCTTAAAAATACTTATTCACCATTATCTCATCCTTTTAAAACATCTGTTTTGTGTATTTTTATGACATATAGACTATACTAGGACAAAAGTACTTGTAGATGGTTTGTAAATATTGGAGAAATTTTCAAAATATTTTGATTGTTGTTGTTCATTTGTTTCAGTTGTGTCTGATTCTTTGTGGCTCCATTTGGGGTTTACTTGGAAAATACACGAGTAGTTTGCATTTCCCTTCTCCAGCTCATTTTACAGATGATGAAACTGAGGTAAATGGAGTTAAATAACTTACCCAGGGTCACAAAGCCAGTAAGTGTCTGAATCCAGACTGGAATTCAGGAAGATGAGTTTTCCTCACTCCAGGCCTGGCACTCTGCATGCACTGTGGTTCCATCTAGCTGCCCTAGGCGGATAAAGTGAACTTATTTTAAAAAAAATAGTTTGGAGACTACTGATCTACAGCATTTTAAATTTTGAGGAATATCTAGGTGGAATAAATATCTAGATGGAATCCTTACCATAACTCCACCATTTTTCTACTCAGATAAGACTGGGTAGAGAATAGATCCTTTTTTCTAGATTGCATGAGGTAGGGGTAGCCTAGGTAGAGATGAGTCTCTTTGTTCAAGAGTGACATAATCAGTCAAGGCCCCCAACCCCTCATTAAAATAAGCCTACTTTGGGGGGAAGAGCCAAGATGGCGGCTGGAAAGCAGGGACATGCCCAAGCTCTCTAACAAATTCTTTCAGATATCTCTTTAAAAAATGAATCTGAACAAATTTGAGAGAGGTAGAGTCCACTAGGAGACAGAGTGTGGCAGATTTCCAATCCAGGAGAGTCCAGAAAGTCAATGAGAAGGATCAGTTTCACTAGGCTAGGAGAGCACTGGGCATGCAGAATTACACCTGACCATACCGGAGCACCAAACCAGAATAGGAACGGGCCCATCCCTCCATCTGTAGAGGCAATCCCCTGGCCCCTCAGCACAGAACAAGAGTCTGTCAGCACTAGTGGAGACAGAAGCACAAAGCCTGCAGCAACAGCAGCAGCACCTGTTACTCCTGGGGCTATTAGCCCACAGTCTAAAACTTTGAAATTCACCTTATTGAACTTCCAGGAGCCATGATAATCATGTAAACTCTAAGAGCTCTCATCCTTCTCTTACTGACCTTGAATAACCTAGAGAATACTGCCCTAGGAAAAAAAACTCTGGAATAGAGGAACCAGAAGTAGGGGTTCAGCAGTCTTTTAGCTTGGGAAGATAGGGAGATGGGCCCCTATTGCAGTGACAGGAGACCAGTGCAGGAAGAGAGGCATTCCAGCACACTCCACCTTAGCAGACCAGTGGGAATTCCTGAGACCCAGGGGGGTGGAGCCACCAAGCACCAACACCAGGAACCTAGGCATGTCTTCACAAAGCCAGGGGAATTCTCAGACACTAGGACAGATGACAGTTGAGACAGCCCTAGGTGAAGAAGAGTCTTCCAGCAACCAGGTCACTCCTTCCCCATAACTCATGCTGTGAGCTTCAGTGTAACCCTGGGCAAAGCGAGAAAGATTTCACCAAGCCTCAATCCTTGGCACACACCAGCCACCTCCAACTCAGCACCAGATGAACTGCAGCAGTATATAGCTTCTAGCTGACAAAACCAGAGGCCCCAGCACACAAAGTCAGTAACCAGGCCCCTAACTCCAACATAAGAAGCTTGGAACAGAACCCCCTGGACCCCAGAAGCAGAGATCCACTTTAAAAACCAGGAAAGAGGCAACCACTATGAAGAAGCAAACTTGAAAAGTAAAGAAGACATTTGAATCATATTATGGGGACAGAGAAGATCAAAATACGAATTCAGAAGAGGACAGCATTGACACAATACCCAGATCTGAAACCTCAACAGACAATGTGATCTTGTCTCAAGCCCAAAAAGTATTCCTGGAAGAGCTCAAGGAGGATTTTAAAAGCCAAATTACACAGTAGAAGAAAAATTACAGAACCTAACAGGAGAAAATGACTCCTTGAATAGTAAAATTAGACAAATGGAAAGAGAGATGCAGAAGCTAACTGAAGAAAACAATTTATAAACAATTAAAATTGGGGAAGTAGAAGCTCATTACTCTGCAAAGCATCAAGAATCACTCAAACAAAATCTAAAGAATAAAATAGATAGAAGAAAATGTAAAATAACTCATTGGCAAAACAACTGACTTAGAAAATAGATTCAGGATAGATAAACTAGGAATCATTGGTCTACCAAAAAGCCATGATGAAAAAGAGAGCCTGGGTGGGGTGTGGAGCCAAGATGGCAGCTGGAAAGCAGGGATTTGCCTAGGGCTCTCCCTCAGGACCCTCCAAACACCAATAAAAATAGCTTTGAACAAATTCTACTACTGCAGAACACACAAAATAGCAGAGGGAAGCAGGACTCCAGCCTAGCATAGCATGGATGGTCACTGGTCTATCACACACAGAGCTCAGAGCAGGGCAGAGCAGAGTCCAGCATGGGCTGCGTCTGGAACAGCCAGACTGGGAGCCAGGTGGAACAGACCCTACATTCCTGAATCAGTGAGCTGTGGCAGTTACCAGACTTCTCAACTCACAAACACTAAACACAACAGGGAAGGTTAGTGGGAAAACCTGCAGGGGACAAAGTGAAAGGAGTTCATGGTTCGGCCACCAGTCCAGGGGCAGCAGAGGTGGTGCAGCTACAGAACTACAGCTGCAGTTGCTTCAGGCCCCAGGCCCACCTGGTGGGAGGAATTAAGTGGTGGATCAGAGCTGGAGTGCAGAGCCTGCTTAAGATCTGAGACAGGTCCAGGCTGGTGGTTCTTGGGGAAGGAGGAGAGCTGGTGTGGCAGAGCTTGCTGTGAGAAATAACTCTGAAAACAACAGCATAGCTCCTAAACTTGGAACAAAGTACTCTCTACTCCACAAGCAGTCATACCCTGACAAAAAACTGAAGGGTCAAATGGTTGGCTGGGAACATGGCCAAGCAGCAAAAACAGACCTAGATTCAGATTCAGACTTTGGAATTTTTCTTTAGTGACAAAGAAGACCAAAACACACAGCCAGAAGACATCAACAAGATCTAAGAGCCTATATCAAAAGGCTTCAAGAAAAATATGAACTGGTCTCAGGCCATGGAAGAGCTCAAAAATGATTTGGAAAAGCAAGTTAGAGGAGTAGAGGAAAAATTGGGAAGATAAATGAGAATGAGGTGAGAAAACCATTAAAAACAAGTCAATGACTGCCTAAAGGAGACCCCCCAAAAAATACTGAAGAAAACAACACCTTAAAAAATAGACTATCTCAAATGGCAAAAGAGCTCCAAAAAGCCCATGAGAAGAAGAATGCCTTGAAAGGCTGAATTAGCCAAATGGAAAAGTAGGTCCTAAAGACCACTGAAGAAAATATTACTTTAAAAATTAGATTGGAGCAAGTGGAAGCTATGACTTTATGAGAAATCTAGATATTATAAAACAGAAACAAAGGAATGAAAAAATGGAAGGCAATGTGAAATATCTCATTGAAAAAACCATTGACCTGGAAAATAGATACAGGAGAGAGAATTTAAAAATTACTGGACTACCTGAAAGCCATGATAAAAAAGGACCCTAGATATCAACTTTCAAGAAATTATCAAGGAGAACTGCCCTGATATTCTAGAGCCAGAGGGTAAAATAGAAATTGAATGAATCCACCAATCTCCTCCTCAAAAAGATCCCAAAAAGAAAACTCCTAGGAATATTGTTGCCAAATTCCAGAGCTCCCAGATCAAGGAGAAAATACTGCAAGCAGCCAGAAAGAAACAATTTGAGTATTGTGGAAACACAATCAGAATAACAAAAGATTTAGCAGCTTCCACATTAAGCTTCCACAGGGCTTAGAATATTATATTCTGCAAGGCAATGGAGCCAGGATTAAAAACAAGAATCACCTACCCAGTGAAACTGAGTATCATGCTCCAAGACAAAATATGGATTTTTCAATAGAGGACTTTCAAACTTTCTCAGTGGAAAGACCAGAGCTGAATAGAAAATTTGACTTTCAAACACAAGAATCAAGAGAAGCATGAAAAGAACCATTATAAAGAAATCTTACCTGCTGTTCAAAGAGAAGAGTGTTTAGCGCTTGTCTGCATGGCAGAATCATCGTGGGGAATCCAACAGCCACAGACATTATGAAGCCCACTCGAATTATTTCAGTCACCAAATTGGAAGGGAAGTTCATTAAGACGTTGCCAGCAATAGCTTCTGTGAAGCTGATGTAGCCAAAAAATATTACCTGTCCAGATAAAAGAGAAATGATAGGTAGGAAGATAGTTCTGATCAACACGTCACCTACTGCAGAATGGCATATAAGAGGATCAGGGTACTACCCTTGTTCCTATGTAATGGTTCACCTTTCAAAAAGGCCTTCAGTGTGTACAACTCCACGAGGCAAGTAGTGTTACATCGAATCATTATTCGATCTTGTGCTTTGGTGAACCTTCTTTAAAGAGAGAAAATCAGCCAATACAAGACCAACAAAAGCAGAATGATATGTGAGACAACTACAATAATATAGATAAAAATACTAAAGTTGAAATGAAATTAAATTTTATGGTCCATAGTTTCCTTCCAAATGCAACAGTGAAAAAAAAATGTCTAAAGCTCTGAGTTTAGGAGGACTTTTATGAAATGATGCAGAGTGAAGTGATCAAGAGAGCCATTTATGCAACTATAACACTGAAGAAAACAGTGAAGAATTATGACCATACGTGCTTTAGCAGAGGTGATAAGGTAGAGGTACAGAATGAGACGTGTATCTTGAGACATGGCACAATATGTCTTTTGTTACAAAGCGGGGCTTATTTGGGGGAGGAAGAGAGTTAAGGGAGACTTAGAGAAAAGTGGTGGGGACAGTGGCAATGTGACTTTAAAAACAGAGCATCAATGAATCATTTAAAAAACAAACAGAAATCTTTGTCCAAACTATGCTTAGGTCTTTATATTTCATTTTTTATTTATTAAACATGAAGCTTAAAAAGAGAGTGCTAAACTAATTGTACATCAGATTGACCTGGAATTTTAGTTTGTTTTGGTAAATTGTCATCTCTGAAAGGATTAAGGTTAAAAAAAGTTGTGTAGAATTCCATTTTGTTTGTTTTATCATTACTTTTTTTTATGTTTTTTTTATTTTATTTTTTAATTAACATCTTTAGTTTTCAGCATTAATTTTCACATGCGTTTGAATTACAGATTTTTCTCCCCAATTCCACCCCCCCCACTCCACGATGGCGTACACTCTGGTTGCCCCGTTCCCCAGTCTGCCCTCCTCTCTGTCCCCCCATTCCCCTTCCATCCCCTCCTCCCCCACTTTCTTGTAGGGCAAGATAAATCTCTATGCCCCATTGCCTGTGCGTCTTATTTTCTAGGTACATGAAAAAAAAACTTTTTTACTTCTGAACATCT
>JAQQSZ010005246.1:0-13920 GCA_028646595.1 Phalanger gymnotis
AACTGGACTGGACTCAGATCTAAGCTGCCTCTGTACTCCTGCTCTCATCCACCACTTAATTCCTCCCACCAGGTGGACCTGGGGATGGAAGCAACTGCAGCTGTATTTCTGTAGCTGCCCCTGGGCTAGTGGCTGAACCTCAAGCTCCTTTCACTCTGTCCCCTGCAGCATTTCCCACTAACTTTCTCTGTTGTCTTCCATGTTTGTGGGTTGAGAAGTCTGGCAACTGCCACAGCTCACTGATTCAGGGCACTAGGGCCTGTTCCTCCCAGCTCCTGGTCTGGTTGGTCCTACTGCCACCCACACTGGGCTCTGCCCTGCTCTGCTCCCAGCTCTGTGAGGGATAGACCTTACCCAGCGACCATCCAGGGTGTCCTGGGCTGGAGACCTGCTTCCCTCTGCTATTTTGTGGGTTCTGTAGTTCTAAAATTTGTTCAGAGCCATTTTCATAGGTTTTTTGGAGGGACCTGGAGGGGAGCTCATGCAAGTCCCTGCTTTCCAGCTGCCATCTTGGCTCTGCCACCCCATAATAACTTTCTATGGTCAGATTCCTTTTTTTTTTCTTTAGCTCATCTTTTTTTTTTTTGGCCTTTCCTTTCTTTTAAATTTGATCTCTGCTCACAGTATGGAAGGGACTCTGTCTCAGGCTTCTTGTGCCAGGGGCTGCAGGCCATGGTTGTGTACCTGGTGCTGTCTGATGTTGCCTTGAGACCCATTGGAGATCCTTGTGTCTGGCGCTGTGCTGATGGAGTAGGATGGGAGATGGTGTTTCAGCAATCTGGCCAGCAGCTGATGTTGGGGGTATAAAATCAGCAACAACCAGCTCACAGAATGCTGCCAAGGCCCAGGTTCTTTTGATGTACTTTACTAAGGAAAGCAACGTCAAGGGGTTAACAAGCTTACTTTAATTCAGCATACTAATACCGTTTGCTTAGTTCAGGGGAAAAAGCCAGGACCCTGAACTTCAGAGCAAATACAAACAAATTACAAACATCGACAGACAGGCCAAATACAATTCATAATTACCAACATCTAAGTTCAGCTGAGGAGCTCATAACAAGGGCTGGCCCAGAGTCACTTGCCACCATGGCTGTGGGTCAGAGCTCTGGGAAAGACAAAGCCATCCCCTGGTTTTATCTTTTTCTAGGTCAAGGGTGAGTCCCACATGCGACTCACCCGTTTGACCTAAAATTGTAACAAAGATGCGACTTAAACCCACGTGGTCTAAAAGCCTCTGATGTCACAAACATGTCACTCAAATCCATGTAAACTAGGCTTTCCCTCGAGGCAAGGAGATGATCAAGGAGTCCTAATTTAATCAAGGACATAAAAGCTAAACTCTTCAAGGGCACTTGGGTGAACTGAGTGCTAAGAGTCCATTTTGATTGCCAACACGGATTGCTTGCACTGCTGGATGCCATAGGGGTCTGGTAGCTTACCTGATGCTGAGCTGTGGTCCTAGAGGTGATGTCTGGCATGCGCTAGGGCCTGGTGGGGTGTTTCTGTGTTTCCCCTGGGCTACATTGAAGTACATGAAGGTCTGGCTGCTGGAGACTACCTATTTTCCTGGGGCTATGCTGAAGCAAGTGGTGGTTCTTGGAGCTAGAGTCTATTGGTTTCCCTGGCTATGCTAAGGCATATGCTGAGTCTCGGTGTTAGTGTTTGCCTGGCCTATCACACTGTGGTTCAGGATCTCCTGCTGGTTTGCTGAGGTGGAGCTTACTGCTGGCTTGCTGCAATGCTTCCTGTCCTGGAATGCACTCCCCTTTTATCCAACCGAGACAGACCTTTCTTGCTGATCCTCCAAGTCTCCTAGGCTAAAAGATTGCTTCATCGTGTCTTTCTGCTAGCTCTGCTGTTTCAGGATTTGGTCTGAGGAGCTATTTTAAAGTTGTTTGGGGGTGAATATGGGACAGCTACAGCAATTTACTGCTTACTCCACCATCTTAGCTCCCAAAAGTCTTTCTATTATCGTTGAAGATAGAACTTTCCTCCCAGGTCCCCAGACTTGCAACCTCAACTCATCCTGAGGTCTTTATTCTCACCCTGAAAACCCAATCTATTGTCAAAGCTTATCATTTCTTATTTCAAAACATCTCTCATAATACTCCTTTTTCTCTATTCACAAAACCTACTTCAGGCCTTCACAGCCTCTTGCACAGACTAGAGCCTTCTAAAGCACGGGTCTGACTATGTTACCTCCCCCATCTCCTGTGTAAACTCTAGTGGCCTCTGAGATCAAATATAAAGAAAGGCCTCTGTTTGCCATTTCAAGGCCTTTACAAACTGGCCCCTACCTTCCTTCACAGCAGCTAGGGGGCGCCTGAAAGCACAGAGTACCAGCTCTGAAGTCAGACTTATCTTCCTGAGTTCCAACTCAGGCTTCAGATACTTATTAGCTGTTTGACCCTGTGCAAGTCACTTAACCCTATTTGCCCCAGTGTCATCATCTGTAAAATGAGCTGGAGAAAAAAATAGCAAACCACTTCTGTGTCTTTGCCAAGAAAACCCCAAATGGGGTCACAAAGTGTCAGATATGACTGAAACGACTGAACAACAACCTTCTTTCCAATCTTCTTGAATTTTAGGCCCCATCAGACACTCAGTGATTTAGCTTACCTGCTTTTTCTTGCAAACTCTCCATCACCCATCTGCATGCTTTGTGCCATCACACCCCAATGCCTAGAATACTCCTTCTCTTTATCTCGGCTGCTTAGTTTTCCTGGCTTCCTTCAAGACTCAACTCAAATACCACTTTTTGCTCGAGGTTTTTCCCAGTCTCTGAACTGGAAGTGCTTTCCCCTCTGAGATTACCTCCTATCGATTCTGCCTATGTTTCACATTTCCCTGGTATTTACATCCTATCTCTACCATTAAAATGTGAGCTTATTAAAGGCAGGGGTTGCTTTTGTCTTTGCAACCAAGAATGCAGAGAGTCCTCAACTCTGAGTAAGGAAGACATTAGTTCAAATCCAACCTTACCAGTGGCATCATCCGATGCAAGTCACTTCAACTCCCTCAGCCTCAGTTTCCTCATCTTTAAAATGTGGATATAACAGTAGTAGCTTCCTCAGAGAAGTTGTGACATCCACATGAAATAAATGTCTTTAAGGTGCTTTGCAAGCTTTAAAGCAGACATTTGTGCAAAACTCCCTAGTTTGGCCAGAATCAGATTAAAATGTAATGGAAAAGTGTTTAACAAAATAAACAAAAATGCAGTACAACAGAAATAATGTTAATTTGTGCTTTTCTAAGTCAATATGCTGCCAATAGGAATCTGTTTCTTTTTGAGTTTGACACTACTCCTTTAAAGCAATGTAAAAACTGCTAGCTATTATGATTTTATTTAGGATCCTCATTGATTAGCACAGTGCCTGGCATGTAACAACTTTTTAACAAATGCTTGTTGACCGTGTCCTTGCCTGACTTCTGGCTGAGCTTGAATTCCATGATCCTGTGATAATTCCATGGTCCTATGATAATTCCATGTTGATTTTAGGCAAGTCTCCTCAACTTTTTGGGACTTACTTTCTTCATCTATAAAATGGGGGGGGGGAGATGAAGTTGAGCTAGCCGAGACATGAAGGCCCTTCCCCCTCTAAAGCCATGCTTTCTGTGACATTCTGTAGTCATTTGATGGCAGTGCCAGGACTTAAGCTCAGTTCCCTGAGCCTCAAACTCTTGCAATTTGTTGTTTCCAATACCCACCTCCTCCCAGGCGTATCCCCTGTAACAGTGCCCATGTGTGGGACACCATGGTCTCAGTGTCACTTAATAGAAAATGAATGTAGATACCTCTGCGGGGTGTCATTTCTGCCCTCAGAACAAGAGGATCAGCCCATGCCTTGTGTGGTCAATAGATTAATTTGGCCAATAGTTTAATTTGGTTGGCAGCTTAATGACATTTTAAAGAATGCAGTGGCATTTCTTCGAGGATGTCTGCTACCATCTTTTCCTTGATGAGGAAAAGAAGGCTTCCTAGCTTTAAAAAGAATGAGCATGAAGCATGCCCATCAATCTCCATAAAGAAGCTTTATGTTGCAGAATTGTATTCACACCAAGGAAGAGGCTAGATAATGGAAAAGGAATGTGTGCAGTTCTCAGATAGCCTTGTTTCAAAAAGCCCCTCTCATTTCTGGGT
This sequence comes from Phalanger gymnotis, assembly GCA_028646595.1. Lineage (NCBI taxonomy): Eukaryota > Metazoa > Chordata > Mammalia > Diprotodontia > Phalangeridae > Phalanger > Phalanger gymnotis. The sequence continues at coordinate 4,142 of JAQQSZ010005246.1, forward strand.
TCAGCTCTTCCCTAGGCAACCTCAATTTTCATGCTTCCATTTTTTCTGTTATTCATCAGCCCTGGAGTCATGTGACTGACAAGCTTAGGGGCCTTAATAAACCTATATTTGTCAGAAACTCACCTCTTAGGGTACATCTTAGGGAATCACAGATCACTCAGAGCCGAAGAGGACACTTTAAGGGTCACCCAGGTCATTTTATAGATGGGTCAGTGGAGGTATAAAAAAAGGAAAAGACTCATCCAAGATCATAAAACAGGTTAGCATCAGGGTCAATTCTGACTCCCAGGCCACTGTTCTTTACTACAACACACTAGTCCACGATCTTTTACCCTTTAAACAAATGTCCTCTTTCATCATGAATGTTTTCCATTCATTCATGCATTCATTCATTCATTGGCTTTGGGCTTGAGCTCATGTTAAATACAAGAAGTATGCACAGAATACTTTGGCTTCAGAGTTTTGCCTAATATGTTCTCCATGAGACTTCCTGTTGATCAGTTACCCCTTATATCCCCCAGAACTTGTTCATTGACATATTCAGTTTTGTATGTATTACTGTAGCATATTTCCTTATTTATATTATTATTTCTGTTCTCTGCTCAAGGGAGAGGTATGCTCCCAGAAGACCTCCTGCTAGGCTTACTCTGTGTTCTTGTCCATTGTGAACACTCAATAAGCAGTAATAACTGATAGATTGTTCCAGCAAACTCAATAGAAGCAATGTTATAACTTTAATCATGTAATTTCTCTGTTAATGATTCTTTATTACCTGTAGGAAAAATTCCATATTCTTTAGTCTGGCATTTGAAATCCTCTCCAAGATAGCCCCTTCATATCATCTATACTGTCCCTTACAGGTACACTGCAGCGTAACCACATTGAACTATTCACTTTTCTCCCAATATGTTGTGTTTTTTCTGCTTCTCTGCCTTTGTGTGTTGCCTGGAATACCCTCTTCTGTATCTCTAACCTAACTCAAGCACCACTTCCTTCATGAAACCTTCCCTGATTCCCTCAATGAGATATGTTCTTTTCCTCCTTAGAATCCTCACAGAACTTTGGTCTTATTTCTGTTTATTTGTGTGTTAATTAAAGGAAAAGAGGAAGAAAGAGACAGACAGAGAGAGAGAGAGAAAGAGAGAGAGAGAGAGAGAGAGAGAGAGAGAGAGAGAGAGAGAGAGAGAGATTGAGAATGGTTCAAAACATTGATTGCTACCTGTAAAAAGCACTGTGTTAATTAGGTGGGAAAGGCATGGGAATTGTTCAAAGAGGGAGGAGACACCCCAAATTAGGCGACATGGTACCAAAAGGAAGACTTTGCTTCTTTCACAGTTTCACTGAAGGTTGGTCTTTTTCAGGAGTAGTTGAATTTCTTATTAATCTTTAATGACTACTCAAGGCCTATTCCTTTTTCTATCATTCCAAGTCCTACACAATCTAGTTTACCTTTCTAGCCTTATCTTATGTTTTCCCTTATGTACTCATACTATAACCTATACCTGGAATGTTCCCCACACCGCCATTGGTATACTCCTCGACCTTTAAGGTCTAGTTCAAATGCCATGGAGCACAGTAGGGGCTCCTTTATTAAAATCTCATTTGCTGTAAACAGAATTGATTTCTTCCTCTTATGATAAAATAGCAGTTTAAAATCTCATTTTGTATTTGTCATGCTCTGATTGGTGTTGTATTTCTTTTTGATATGTTATAGCATCCCTTATTTGACTGTGATATCCTTTAGGGGAGAAATCTACTTCAATGTAGTATATTTCCCTGAAACCAATAGATGCTTAATAAATATTTACGGAATGAATGTCTGGTGCCTTGAGGAGCCATGACTCAATTGACACAGTAGACATCGACAGTATCACATGGAGTACCATTCCCACAAAAGGTGGGGAAAATCCATGGAGATTACAGAAGCTTAGACCATTTCTCTCCCCAACTAGGAAAAAGAAAAGGAAGAACAGGGCCAGCTCTTCTAAGAACTTGGATTTATCCTCTATTACCCATTGGAGCAAATTCAACTTCAACAGAAAAGGAGTATTTCCTTTTCAGATGACATTTCTTGTCTACCACTTTTTTTTAAATTTATTTTTAATATGTTTGATTTTCAGCATTGATTTTCACAGGGTTTGAATTACAAATTTTCTCCCCCCCCCCCACTCCAAGATGGTGTACTCTTGTCTACCACTTTACTATATACCAATGACCTCTCTCTGTGCCCAGTTCTTCTCTACTCACTTGTAAATTCTTTAAGGGAAGAGAGGAAATCTTATTTATCTATACAATTTACCAGTTATCTCACACAAAAATCTAATAGTGTTTGACAAAGGAAGGAAGAAATATCCTCCTTTCCTCAGCTTGCCTGATGTATTCCAGTGGGAAGCGCTGAGAACCGACCAGATATGAAGAGCATTTCACACTGTATGGGAAAAGTGGCGCTTAATCCACCGTCTCACAAAAGCTCCTCACATGCAGAGGAACAGAGAAAGAGTAGCCCCCTCTTGGATTTGATAGGCATCACTTGGAAAGGGCTACCTGTAAAACCAAAGAAGGCCCTTTCTCACAGCACCCTCTGATTAAAGTGTAATTGAGACTCAACATGTTATGTGCTGGTGGTACTGAGCAGCCATGATGTGACATCTTTACTTACTACTCAGTTGCTAGGGAACAAGTCGGTTAGTTCAGGAAGCTGGCAGAAATTTAGGTTTTCCCGTGTCCCTATCAGAGGGTTAGGGTTGGGGTTAACGCCAGCCCTAGTGTGCTCTGTGGAGACTATGGTGAAGGGGTGGCTAATTGTATTCATGCAATCTTAGAAAAAGCCCGTCAGTGAAGAGCCTGCAAAATTGCTGACATCCCAAAGTTGATGGAAGACCTTTCCAAGGACACCTCCCTTGATTATTAAATGGCAAGCTCCTTTTAATATAAGTGACCTCATAGCGTAGCTTTAGGACTCTTTGTGATTGTGGCTATTGGGTTTTTATTAGATCTAGCAGAAAGCACGAATTTAAACTTCAATACCTGTTTCTACCTGGATGGTTGTTTCTTACAGTTTTCCACTTACTTTTAATTCTATAAGCTGGTGGATAGGTTGATTCATTGTACCTCAAGAACTGACCATACTTTGATGTAAACTCAATTTCTCTTTCAGCTTGATTCTTTTCGTGCATTCTGTTAGCTTATTTCTGTTTTGTTTCTTACCTTCTTCTTCATCTTATGTGTTCTACTCTACATGTGCCTCACTTATTCCAAAACAAAAGCTCCAATCTTGGGAAAATAAGTCTCAATATATATTTTAGTTAGATATAAGAATATTATATAATGAGCTCTTGATAAGGTTACTTTCCTAGACATATTAGTTTTTATCTTGGTGGTAATGAGGCCTTATAAATAGGTCCAACTTCCATACAGTCTTTATTTTCCCCAAGTTGGTATTAGTTTTTGGATATGACATATAATCACATTAAACTTATAGCTTTCCTATTAATTTTCCCACAAAAATTATGTAAAAAAATTGAACGGGAAGAAGAGGTACTACCTTCTCTTTTTATCCCAGAGAGAGTGAATTTCTTTGGAGTAAAAGTACAAGGTTGAAACTTTATCAATCTTACTATGCTACTCTCATAGCCATGTTTCAAGATTTGACTGTTAATGACTTTTGCTACTATCTAACAAAGGTAGTAGTTAGTAGCTATAATGCAGTTAATATTTTTCTAAGATTTTCTTTTCCTCCTATTGATGCCATGCCACTTAATGGCTGAAGTATGGTAAAAGCACTGAGGAAAGGCCTTAGTAGAATTTCTTTTATACTTCTGTTATTAAGGTTCATTTTTCTCAAAGTAGGATGATTTTTGTTCATTAAACATGTTTCCCAAGAGTAAATAACAATATGTTTGAATTTTACTACTTTCACATTTCACGATAGAGATCTGGGCTTAGTGTATACTTTCACCAGAATATAAGTTCTATTGTCACTAGAGTATAAGCTATATAAGGAAAGGAACTATGTCTTGTGTATCTTCCACACCTTCCCCTCCCAATATGTAGTACAACATGCTTTCGAATATTTATTAAGTGAATGAATCATCTCCAAGACATGGAAGCAAGAGTCTTAGCTAAGCATGCAGGTTATTTAGCCTTTACAATAAAAATGTAAACCACACAGTGATTCATGGATTTGTGAATTTTTCTTCCTGGCTATAGATATTAGCCATTTTTAGTGGACATTAACAGTATTGAAATATAACAATGACCTTACCTAAACAGATAGATTTATTCTATGCATCACAAGGGGAAAAACAGAAGCACTCCGGAGAGGCTTCTCAGTTAATCAACTTTGGAATGTTTCAGATTTATTCTAGCATTTTGAAGGCATCAGGATCATTTATTTGACAGTCTATGTGACTTCTGTATAGCCTAATGATGGTCTGAAAAAGGCCAAGCCAATTCTCTTGCACTGAAGAGGACAAGACAAGTAGATCTTTCATGTTAGTGTTTGTTACTGGAATGGAAATGCAAAGTAGCACAATTTGTGTACATCTTTGCACAATAAATAGAAAGCTCAGCTGTTAACAGAAGATCACTTGTGGCATTTCCCTTTGAGCATACTTAACAACCGCACCTGTGTGTCATAGTAGGTAGACATCTTTATTTTTCCAAATAAATATTTTAAATGGTAATTTCCATTGTGAGAAAAAAAAATAGACTAGATGACTGCTGAGATCTCTTCCTCTATTTAGATTCTGTGTCTCTAAATTCATTGTGTGATTCTGACCCTATGTCTTCCATGATGAATTTCAGTACATCCAAAAACCGTGATTACTCCATGATGACACTCTCTCTGCTGTCAAAGATCATCACTTTCCTTACCTTAGCAAGAATTTTAAGAAGTTGCTGTGGACAAACCCTCTGGTAGGGAGTCTCCCTAAATATAAATGGCATGGCCTTATGACACCCAGTCCTAGGTTTTTGCAGGTTGACATTTGTACTTATTGTTCAGTCTTTCACTTGTGTCTGACTCTATATGGCCCAGTGGACCATAGCATGCCCTACTATTCATGAGGATTTCTTGGCAAAGAGACTGGAGTAGTTTTCCATTTCTTCTTCCGATAAATTAAGATAAAAAGAGGTTAAGTGACTTGCCCAGGGTCACACAGTTGTTAAGTGTCTGAAACTGGATATGAACTCAGGTGTTCCTGACTCCAGGCTCAGCTCTCCATCCACTGTGCCACCTAGCTTGGCGTAGCCTTCAAAAAACCTAAGATTCTTTTGATGTGACCATGAGGCACTGGAGGAAAGAAGTCGCAGGGATACAATGAAGTTGTGTCTGAAAAGTAGAACATACCAGTTTGGTTTGGTTTAGAGAAAGCACAGATTTCTTCATTCTAGAATTGCTTCCCTAGTTTGGATATTGATGAAACCAGAATCAGATATGTCAGAAATAGCTCCCCAACTAACTGTTGTACTTTAGAATTAAGAACATTCTGTCCACAGAATATTCTGGAGCATATCCAACAGATATCAAGATGATTCCTGTATTCACTTTGTTTTCTGCAAGATAAAGCACACCATTTCCCTTCTTCATAATTGCAAATAATGATAGGTGGCTTCACATTTTAACAGTAGGAACTAGATTGTTCAGCCGTGTTCTCTCCATTTACTCTCTGTCCCTTCAGTATCAGCCAGAACACTTATGTATTTAGTGGCACATTCTCAGTCCTTTGTTTTCTCAAAATTGGGGTTTGCAGGTGAGCTGCTCACAGATGATCCCAGTGCCCCAAGCTTCAGGGCATTCTACTGGGTTTATGTGAATGACCAGCCTCAGTGAGCTGAGTATTTTCTATGTCTGTGTTTGCACAGAAAAGGAAATAATGCTTTAAAATCGTGTTTTTGTCATCTGGAGGGACATAAAATATGGGTAGACTGCTGGGGGTTTGATAGACAGTGGGGTTATTCAAGGCATATGGTGACCATTTGACTTGTATTCTAACTTATATAACTCATATCCAGAAAGAGCTGGCCCTCTTCATGAGAAATTAGCAGTGCTACTATTTCAAGTTTCTGGTGTAATGCTTTGATTAAGCAGGAGAGTGGGTGGCCACCTTTGAGGTGATTTCAGGGGTTCTGGGAGAGCCTTCAACCATCCTCCCTACCAACAATACCTCTTTGCTTGCTTCTTTTTATTCTGAACTGAGAGGTCAACTTTAGGAAGCAAAAATTCCTTGGAGATAATGGAGCACAGACATACACTTTCATTTACACTGAAGTATAAATGACTGATATCAGAACGGTTTCTGAGAGCTGGACCTGTGAGACTGGATTTCTTAGAGCTCCCTCTGTGAGAGAAGAAGACACAAAGAAAAGGGCTCTGGGCAGTGTAAGAGAATTCCTTAGAGTGGTAAAAGGATGCGGAAAGCAGGGCCTGATAACTTTCACTGGCTTAACCAGAGACTAAACCTGGTCAGCACTTTTTATTTGGTGTTAATTCTACAGGTAGCTACCATCTTTGTGGTGCGCTTTCATCTCTGTGGGGGAACTGAGGGCCGTGGAAATTCCTATGGAGAGAGAATTTCTGAGCATAGGGAAACTATTCTGCTTTGGGCGCTCTCGTGCTTTGGGGCATACAGAGGAATGAATGAAAGGGGCACAAATCTGTATGCTCGATCTAGTACTATCTACTTCTTTCTACCTATTGGCCTGGAGTTTCTGACTTCGTGTTAGGGTTTGTCATATTTGGCGGCTGTCACTGAAGCTAGACGTGTAAACAAATAGCAGGTAAACTTTGGTATTGATATTATACATGTCCTAAAGGTGAGAGTAGCAGTTGAGCTACTGCAACATTTGTTGCCATGGAGGCTGCAGCCAGAGACTTAAGTGGCCAATAGAAGCTTCTAGAGACTTCCATGAGGGTGGCAGGGAGTGGGAAATCCAGATTAATACTAAATACGGAGCCTGACACTGAACTCTTGGAAGACTGGTGAGCTGGTGTGTGTGTGTCAGGGAGTGGGGGAGGGGGCGAGGAGGCAGGGGTTATGCGTGGTTGAAACTGATTCTCTCATCGCTCTTCCCTTTTTTTGACCTGTAAAAATAAGAGTAAGAGTATGTGACCTGCACATACAATCTTCTTTTTTCTACCATTCCCTTTCCATAATTTGATTTAGATAAAACCTTGCTATACTGGAAGAACTGGGAGGGTAAGCAGGAGGAGATTTAGAGAGACAGCTAGAGGCCTATGCTCTATGTAGTAGTACTTATTCCATTTTTATTATGTTTAGTAAACTATGTAAAAAATAGTATGTTGAGTATCTGAAGTCACGTAAACGTCATAGGTTATAACCCGACAGAGGAGTGGTGACTTTAGAGCTATAAATTTCATGTGTGTGTGTCTGTATACATATGTGTGTGTGTATGTTTTGAGTATTATGTCTCTTCATCCCTTAGATAACTCTGAACCTACCCAGAATGGCTTTGGGCAATTTTTCATAGATGAATGCCTAGGCATTTCATATCAAGTACCCTTTTGTGGCCATTATACATCAGCATTTAGGAAGGCTGAAGCACGTTCTAGTGATAAATAGAGGTGGCCACCAGTATGATGCCTGAAGGAGAACACCATTTGTTGGGCAACATATTGTATCCTTTTGCTGGATAATTAATATAGTGACATTATGTAAGTTTCAGGAAGGCAATGCATGAGACGATTTTACACTGGATGCCATTACTCCAGCGTTATAACTGTCAAATGTTGTGCACACAGATGTCACATAAATATTTTACTATAAATGAGTCCTTTGCTAAATTAAAATAATTTCTATCTTAAAGAAAATTATTTGAAGATTTCCTGAAGTTGCCAAACATGTCAAGAATTTTGCTTTTATAAAATAGTTTTGGCACTGAATATGTCTAAATCATTAAGTTGTAGATATAATCACCAGTAGGTTGTTTAAAAGAAATTTGTAAGGAAAAAGGACCTACGTGTGAAAAATATTTATAGCAGTCCTTTTTTTGTGGTGGCAAAATATTGGATGTGAGGGGATGCCCATTAATTAGGAGATGATAGAACAAGCTATGGTATGTGAATGTAATGGAATGCTGTTGTGCAATAAGAAATGATGAACAGGCAGATTTCAGAAAAACTTGGAAAGACTTGTATGAACTGATGCAAAGTGAAATCAGCAGAAACAAGAAAACATTGTATACAGTATCAACAACATTGTGTGATGATCAACTATGAATGACTCAGCCCTTCTCAGCAACACATTGGTACAAGACAAGTACAAAGGACTCGAGAAGAAAAATGTTATCCATATCCAGAAAAAGAAGTGATGGGCTCTGAATGGAGATTGAAGCATATTTTTTCACTTACTTTATTCTTTCTTGTATTTTTTCTTTTAATCTGCTTCTTTTACAATCGTGACTAATATGGAAATATTTTTACATGATAGCACATGTATTAACTATATTAAACTATCTATCATTTTCAGAAGAGGAGAGGGGAGGGAGGGAGGGAGAAAAATCTGGAACTCAAAATCTTTCAAAAATGAATGCTACAAAATTTTTTTGACATGTAACTGGGGAAAAAATAAAATACTATTAGGAGACCAACGACAAAAAAGAAACTTGTAAGTGAATTATTTTTAAAGTGAATAATCATAACCTTATTTATCTATTCAAAATTTTGATTAACTTTCATTATCCTGCTTTTACTATTAAGCTGTTTTTGATTAAACCGATACTAATTGATGTGGACAACTTTAGGAGGTGTTACAAGTCCATCCTGATCAGAGAATAGTGCCGGAAGAAGATGCCATGATTCTTGGAGTCTTAAGTCATCAATTAATTCTCCAGAGTCTGTTCATTATTAGAATTCAACAATTTTAATTCATCAAACATTTATTGAGAGCTTACTCTATGCTCCTTGAGATCAGGGCCTATGTTTTATCTTTCTTTGTATCTCTAGAGCTTCCCCTAATGTGTGACACATAGTAGTCTCTTAATAAATGTTTATTGACTGTGTCTCACCTGTCAGGATACAAAGGGAAGTTGTTCTTAAGGTAGTTAGTATCTCATAAGATGCACAGACCTCTTAGAGACATCAAAATATAATTAGCTTCTAGAACCAAGAACTCTAAATACATACAACCTCCCCATAGAAAGAATTAGGTTATCATTATCCTTTGAAATACCTTACTTAAATACTTTCAAAAGATCTATATTTTCATTAGTGTGGATAACCCTTTCCTTGGTGCCAAATGGCACCACAGACTCTCAGAATCAAAAGGACCAAATCTCCAAGAGGAAATGCCCTCACCCAAAGCAAATTTGTAATTGCTCAGAGAGTTGTGGGGCAGAAGGAGGAGGGGAGGGGAAGAACTGAGAAATGAAGACAGTCATATGCGATACCTGAACCCAGGCCTTCTTTATTCCAGGACAAACTCCCTATCAACTACACTAGCTATCTATGCTCTTCTTTTGTCCTAGTGTTTCCACAATCTGGCTAGCAGCTTCTGTGGTGGGGTCCAGATCCACCCACAGCCAGCACCCAGAAAGCTGCCGGACAGCCAGATTGCCCAGATTCTTTTAATCTGCCTTAATAAGGAGAGCAAGGTTAAGGGGTTGGCAAGCTTACTTTAATTCAGCACACAAATATCATTCACTTAGTTCAGGGGAAAAAGCCAGCACCCTGAACTTCAGAGCAAAATACAAGCAAATTACAAACATCAACAGACAGACCTTGTCTGATTCAAATCCCAATACATAGTTACCAGAGTTCA